>QANX01002775.1:0-132883 GCA_003254975.1 Ochetophila trinervis | reverse complement strand
ATTATTATTTGTTTCATTATTCTTTTGTCCTTTTCTGTCGTGCCAATTTTGCTCTAGAATTGAACTTGCTTTAATTGTTAGGTTTTAATTTTGAAATTTGCTATTTAGTTTTATATTTTTGTTTAAGATAATTGGTTCTGAAGTGCAACTTGGTGAACAAGACTTGAGTGGTAAAAGTCTTGAGTGGTGAGCATATAGAAAGGTAAAAGCCAAATTTGAGTGAAACACTTGAGTGGTAAAAGTCAATAATGCATTTTTAGGCAAGAAAGCAATATTGTTTGTGAGGTTTCGAGAGGTTTTGCTTTGTGAAACTAACCTTAACTTCAATTTGCCTAGTGTTTTTGTCTCTTTATTGCAGAACTCTGATGAGAAATTAAAATTGCGTGGAGTGCCTCGAACTATTCAATATGATAGGGATGTGGATTTTTTGAGTCCCTTTGGAAAAATTTTATGGGATGACACGTGGAGGTTATTCAAACCAGGAGATTGGGTTTGGGTATATTTAAGGAAGAAATGGTTTCCTAACCTTAGGAAATCGTAGTTGGATGCTAGAGAAGGTAAACCGTTTCAAGTGCTTGAAAGAGTAAATGACAACGCATACAAAATCGCCATTCAGGGTGAGTACAATGAGTCCTCTATTTTTAATGTTTATGATATTTTTCTTTTCGATATGGATTCAGATTCAAGGACGAATCTTTTTGAAGAGGAAGGGACTGATGCGGGCATTATAGTGCCATATTCTACCATTAGAGCGAAAGATGATGATTTAAGCTTGATGTCTAAGCAAGGGATGAAGGTGGTATTGATGCTCAGGAGTTGCGGAGACAAAACGACATAGTTTGAAAAATAAGCATCTTATAATGGCAGTTTTGTAATTTTAGCTATTTTCGGATTATAATGGCAATTTCGTAATTATTGCTATTTCCGGATTATAATGGCAGTTTTGTAATTATTTCTATTGTCGGATTATATTTATTTAGGGTTAGTTTTAAGCCTTAGGATTACTTTCCTAATTATTTTATGGTTTAGATTGATTCTTAACCTACCTCTAATCTCTATATAAATAGGAGGTTACTAGCTTGAAAAAAAAACTTTGATTATTGATTATTGAGAATCTACTCTTGTTTTCAACAAGACTTGTGTGTTCCAAGTGAGGATACGTCTTCTTCTACTTGTTGCATTGGGAATTGATCTTCTTATCAAAGGTATTTACTTTGTGGTGAATTTCAATTTCATTTGCCTTCTAATTAGTGTTGCTAGATACAATTGTTATCTAGAGGTGCTATAAGGCTGGTTTTTACCTAGGGATTGTTCCATTCATCTTGTGTGTTGGGATTACAATTTCTTTAAGCTTGGGGTTCCACATCAAACTCCTGAGCATCAATACCACCTTCATCCCTTGCTTAGACATCATGCTTAAATCATCATCTTTCGCTCTAATGGTAGAATATGGCACTATGATGCCCGCATCAGTCCCTTCCTCTTCAAAAAGATTCGTCCTTGAATCTGAATCCATATCGAAAAGAAAAATATCATAAACATTAAAAATAGTGGACTCATTGTACTCACCCTGAATGGCGATTTTGTATGCGTTGTGATTTACTCTTTCAAGCACTTGAAACGGTTTACCTTCTCTAGCATCCAACTACGATTTCCTAAGGTTAGGAAACCATTTCTTCCTTAAATATACCCAAACCCAATCTCCTGGTTTGAATAACCTCCACGTGTCATCCCATAAAATTTTTCCAAAGGGACTCAAAAAATCCACATCCCTATCATATTGAATAGTTCGAGGCACTCCACGCAATTTTAATTTCTCATCAGAGTTCTGCAATAAAGAGACAAAAACACTAGGCAAATTGAAGTTAAGGTTAGTTTCACAAAGCAAAACCTCTCGAAACCTCACAAACAATATTGCTTTCTTGCCTAAAAATGCATTATTGACTTTTACCACTCAAGTGTTTCACTCAAATTTGGCTTTTACCCCTCTATATGCTCACCACTCAAGACTTTTACCACTCAAGTCTTGTTCACCAAGTTGCACTTCAGAACCAATTATCTTAAACAAAAATATAAAACTAAATAGCAAATTTCAAAATTAAAACCTAACAATTAAAGCAAGTTCAATTCTAGAGCAAAATTGGCACGACAGAAAAGGACAAAAGAATAATGAAACAAATAATAATTACTCTACAAAATCAACACAATGAGAATAGGAAAGTATGAAAATAAGAAACTATGAGAATTGGAAACAAAAAAGTTTAGAATAGGAAAGTAAGAATGTGACGACCAGGATCTGGAGTCAAGGTAAGTGTGGGTGGGTGTAGGGGGGCTCTAGAAAATATGGAATAATAAAAAAAAGCAAATCAGAAATCAATTAGGAATAAGTAACTTTCCTAATATTCAAGCAACCAATCTCAATATTCCAACTTTCAATTTTGTTTTTTTTTTTGCTACGATTTTTTTTTGGAAAATTTTTTTTCGACGATTTCTTTTTTTTTTTTGGTACTCTAAAACACCAAGAACAATGAAGAACACGAAAAAACTGAAGAACAAAAGAAAAAAAAATGCAGAAAACAACAAGCTAATCAAAGACTCAAAAAAAAGAAAAACAAAGAACAAGATAAATAAGAATTTATCTTGGCCTTGCTCCGATACCAAATGATGCGGAACCCCAAGCTTAAAGAAACTGTAATCCTAACACACAAAATGATATGGAACAAACCCTAGGTAAAAACCCGCCATATAGCACCTCTAGATAACAATTGTATCTAGCAACACTAATTAGAAGGCAAAGAATGAAATTGAAATTCGCCACAAAGTAAATACCTTTGATAAGAAGATCAATTCCCAATGCAACAAGTAGAAGAAGAACTATCCTCACTTGGAACACACAAGTCTTGCTGAAACTTTGGATAATTTCAATTGTTCAAGATACACCACTTTTGGAGATAATGGTGCAAGTGTGACTTTCTTTCCATTGTGCTCAAAAAAATACATATTCTTAAAACCTTCATGGATAGTCCTCCTATCGGATTGCCACGGTCTACCCAACAAAATATGCCCCGCTTGCATAGGTACTACATCACACAAAACCTCATCACTATACTTTCCAATAAAAAAGGCAACTTTCACTCAAGAAACTGTAATCCCAACACACAAGATAATACGGAACAAACCCTAGGTAAAAATCCGCCCTATAGCACCTCTAGATAACAATTGTATCTAGCAACACGAATTAGAAGGCAAAGATTGATATTGAAACTCACCACAAAGTAAATACCTTTGATAAGAAGATCAATTCCCAATGCAACAAGTAGAAGAAGAACTATCCTCACTTTGAACACACAAGTCTTGTTGAAAATAAGAGTAGATTCTCAATAATCAATAATTAAAGTTTTTTTTACAAGCTAGTAACCTCCCCTTTATATGGAGATTAGGGTTATGTTAAGAATCAATCTAGACCATAAAATAATTAGGAAAGTAATCCTAAGGCTTAAAACTAACCCTAAATAAATAGAATCCAAAAATAGAAATAATTACAAAACTGCCACTATAATCTGGAAATAGCAATAATTACGAAACTGCCATTATAATCCGAAAATATCTAAAATTATGAAACTGCCATTATAAGATGCTTATTTTTAAACTACGTCATTTTGTTTCCGCAACTCCTGAGCATCAATACCACCTTCATCCTTTTCTTGGACATCATGCTTAAATTATCATCTTTTGCTCCAATGGTAGAATATGACACTATGATGCCCGTATAAGATTATCTTGAGGGTTGGTAGCGAAAATGTGACCTATAATATCTACAAACCCCCTCCTTATCCAAACGATGAATGGTGCCATGAGGATAGGGTTTTGGAGCCAAATTTGTTAGAATGAAGCAAGAAAGAGAGTAAAGGATCGCATGGATTGTCGTTTATTAAAAGTTGCTTTGGAAGTGGAAGCAACCAACAAATTGATCCTGGATGAACTTCACAAGAAATTCAAGCTAAGGACTTGAAACAAGAGCTTTTTGGGAGGCAAACCAATGTTTAAAGGTATTTTTAATTTTTATTTTTAATTTCTTTTTAGTTGTTTTTGTTTTGTGTTTTTAGGTGTCAAAGAAGAGAAAATAAAAGGAGAAGCATAAAGGGAGTGATCGGTCAAGGGATCTTCATAAGCCTAAATTTTGCAATTTCATTGCATTTCACCAAATGGGGGAGCTTTCTTTACCCTTACTTTTTATTTATTTTTTCTTTGTTTTGAACATCGAGGACTATGTTCATCTTAAAGTTGGGGGTGGGTTCTCATTGTTTGAAGTTTTTCTTCTTTAGTTTTTAAATTTCTTAGTTTTAGTCTAGTATTTAAAAAAAGAAGAAGTTGTTTGTTGCTGAATTTGTTTGTTTTTAGTGTTTTTCAGCATATTTTGATGAGCCTATGATAAGTATATGATTATGAATAAATTGATTCTTAGGTAGTGGAATTGTTTTTGTGTATTCTCTAATGCCTAAAGTTAAGTTCGCATGTTATTACTTTCAAAATTAAATATGCATGATTATGATTGTATTTTGGAGAAGGTTTGCATTAAATTTAGAGTGATTATTTTTTGTGAACCCTAGAACTTGCATAATTATTGCCTGAGGCGAAATCCTAGAGAGATGCATTACTTTGAATATGATTTAGGCCATCTTTGTTTTGAGATTGAGCCTTTCTTGCCTACCTTTGAAATATTTATCCATCAGTACCTTATCTGAGCCATTTTTAGGAGGTATAATTGATTGCATATTAGAGCCTTTTTATTCGTTAAGCCACATTGACTTACCTCTTATGCCTAAATATATTTTTCCTACCTTATATACATTTATCAAAGAGAGCTTATGTTGAAATTGGATATATGCTTATAATTTGTATTTGGTGGAGTGAAGTAGAAGATAATTTGGGGGTGGTTGATGTTGGCAAAAATATGGCTATGATGATGTTGAAAAAGAAGTTCAAGTAAGGTATATGTCACCAAAGGTGAAGGAGTTAAAAAGAGAGAGAAAAAAAAAAGGAAAAAAATATTGTTTTGAAAAAGTGCATTGTTTTGTAAAGTTTGAAGGAAGGGAAGAAGAAAAGTACCTTTGAAAGGAGGAAAAAAAAGTTTTATAAGCATATTATTCATAAGTTTTCTTTCTTTAAATTTTAATTTTCCTATCATTTTCTTTCTTCTAAACCATTACCCTTTAGCCTTTACATTAGAAGTCTATAAAGTCCTATTGATTCAAGGTAATGCATTGATCTACATTAATGGAGAGCTATTTAATTATGTTAAGCATATGGTAGTTCATGTATTTATTTTTAAACTCTATTTAATGTAGATTTATTCAAGTGCATGACATTGATTATATGGTTTGATCTTCACATACACATTTGAAAGTGATAATTATGTTGAATAGGAGATAAGGTGTTGAGATCATGATCACTTGGAAATTACTTTTGAATTAATATGATTATGCAATCTTTGAGGCAACCTCATCAAGGTATTTGGTTTTATAGGAGTATGTTTTTAGTTCTTTCTTTGCTAAGGGACTATCAAAGTTCAATATGACGGTATTTGATAGGCATAGAATTTTAATGTTTTTAAGCCACTTTTTATATTGAATTTAAGCTAGTTTATGATTAATTGTTGATGAAAAATACTTAATTACTGTATTTTTTATTTTCAGTAAAAGAAAGACAAATGCTAGAATTACTGTATTTCTGTGCAACATTTACTGAGAAAATCATATCTGGAGTCACACTTTCAGATTTTGTGCGATTCTAGTTACAAATGATTCCTTATTTACTAGGTTTCAATTCTGCAAAGTTTCATTGCAAATGGTTCAGCCAATCAGTGCCAGTTTGATTTACAAAATCAATATTTCCAACAGTTGCGGCAAATTTACACCATCTTGGAGAAATTAGAATTTGAGTGTCTTCCCGGTATTGAAATTGTGAAAACAAGATATTCCTGGAAAACTGAGACATACATATGACTTTTAAAACCATAATAAATGAATTCAGGATCCATTTGGTCATCCAAAAGGTACTAGGAATCTGCCTGGTTGTCAAGAAAGATATAAAAGGAAAGTATTTTGGCTTTCTTGGATGCTTTTGATGATTGGACTGCCATGTCACCACACTTCAGCCATGTGTACGAAATTTTCCACATCATATGCCACATGGAATGTCAAATTATTATAATTATATTAATTGGAATAATATCTATTCTAAAAGGAATTAGAGTTGCATATTAATTGGATTTCTAAAGAGATAAATAATGTTTCTTTATCTCTAGTATAAACATGAGACACATTTTACCTTAATCTCCTTGAGGTGGCCGACTATACTAGGGAAGATAGGAGTTGGAGATTGAGTTTACATATTATCTCCTATATTCTCTAGGTTTTAGAAGGGTTTTAGGATTAAACCTCTCCTAAACATTCTCTATAAATACCATGCATTGCTGAAGGGAAAATAGACCATTCACCACCAGCCGTCACGGCTGGACATTTTTCTGTCTTCCTCACGGCAACAAAGCTTTTCTCTTAGGTTTTTGTTCAGTTTTTGTTAGCAAAGTTGTGCTACACAAAGCAAGGTACAAGAAGGTTCGGCCAAGCCATTGAAAGAGTCAAACTTGCTACCTTGATCATAGTTTGAAGAAGCCAAGGATTGAAGTTTGAAGGATAAATTCCAGAAGCCATTAACTATTGGATTTGATTATTTTTCTCTTATTTTCTTGCTATTTAATCTATGTTATTTCTTTATTGTTTGATGGATAATTTAGAAATAATGTGTAAATAATTTTTCTATAAGGATTGTGATGTAACCCTATTACAAGTATTTAGTTTTTAATGCATATTTAGTTTGATTCATGTTTAAAAGTTAATATTTCATTGTCATTCTTAATGCTTTCCATGAAAAGGTAGATTGATTTAGTATTTATATTGATTCAGGAATAAGGGATATAAATATGGATGGGCAATGAAATACATGGTTATAGGAATATTGCATGCCTTAGTGACAACTTTAACAAGGTCTTATTGGGTTTGCATGTCTTAGGACTTAAATTTCCGTATTTATTTTAGGGATGATTAAATACGTTGTGCTTGCTAGATTAGAATGCATTGAGGAATCAACTTCTAGTCATTTGTGGTTACAGGGGGGTTAACCTATGAATCTATATTGCATTAGGACTAAATATGAGTAATAGTGGTGAAGTCATGATCCTTGTTCTTTATAATCTTTGATTACCTACTTGTTGCTTTTCTTTAATTTTAATAATTGCTGTCTTGATACTCAACAATCACTCAAAAACAAATCTCATTTATTTTTCAAAGTTTAATTTACAATAGATTTATTTTCAAACTATAGACATTATTCCTCGTGGGATCGATATCGGTTTCCTTTCTAAAAAGGAATCCATTTTATTACTTGTTGATTCGTACACTTGTGAGTTGATCTAAAATATACCACAACAAGACCTATAATATATGCCTAGAAACCAGCTAGTCTTCACCTTTATTTAGATTGTTTCTGGCACTTAGTCGACAAAACTTCTCTGTAGGCAACAACATATCTATTATTATGTGAGCACTAATGATATTTCTAAAAAAAAATCCTATTGTAATCATTAGTTAGAATCCTTGCACTCATTAATTTTCTCATTTTGGGTCTGCTTTGAACAACATTCTTCCCTTTTCTACTCTTATTAGAATTTAGTTGTTCCTACCATGTAGTTTGATGTTTCTTTGAGCATATAGGCCACTAGCTTCACTTTCTTTTCCTCAGAGAAATTCATATACTCAAAAAATGTATCTATTGTATTAATCTAGAAACTCTTTTTTTTCCAAATGACCATAATTTTTTTTATATCTATTTTTAATTTTGATATGATGAATGGTGATACTAATTATACTTTTATGGTTATCCATATGCAGGTCTCTAAGGATTTTATTGTCCTATTAATTCCAAATCTTCATTTGAGTCAGGTTCATGAGTCAATTGTCAAGGAAATTGATTTTGAAGGAAATTTTGAACAAACAAAGCAGGGGGTCGTGGTCAGCATAAACATGGGGTGTGAACTAGGTTAGAATCTGGGTGAGGGGTGAATTGTGGGTTTCAAAAAATCTAAGGTGTTTGTAGACGATTACAAGTGATTTGTTGTACTCGCGCTCTATTAACACGAGTTTTCCATGGATCAAGCAGTAAGAATAACATAGAGCTGTTTGATAATACCTAGCTTCTATTCTACACCTACCATGGATGCCCATAAGGCTTTCATGCTATGAGATTCATCAGAGACTTGGCTGCTACCTTTGCTTGAGTTAGCCATTCGAGAGTCCGTGAACCAGATTCTTTGATACCTAAACTCTTAGTGGAAAATTTTCATTGATAAATGAAGCTTTCAAGCTTCAATTATAGTTACAGAGAAAAATGGGGTAAATCCATGCTAGCTGAAGGTGGAAGATGAGGGTCAGTTTAAATACTGTCACCCAAAACCTTTAACGACATCGTATTAACTAACAGACTTAGGCACAACAGCACAAGCACTTAATCCTTTTTAATTATATTGCCAAGCTGATATATCATAGAAAATTATAATAATAGCTCTTACTAAAAATAAGTTAAAACAACAAAACAAGGACAGTAAAGTAAATGAACATTAAATGAATCAAAAGGAAAATAATCAAAAATGCTTCATCGTCTAATATGGGAAAACTCAAACTTATGGCTTGAATAAAAGGAGCGAGAAAACTAGCAAAGACATCTCCTTTCTTCCAAACGTGTCCATTCATCACCTTTACATTACAAGCTTATAATGACCTAACGATTAAATGTGATGCATTATTCTACATAAGTGGAAAGTGTTGAATGTCGTTAGCATATAAAGTTTATTATATTTTTACTATCTCTAAAAGTGTAGACTTATTCAAGCATGATATCGAATGCATTCTTGGATTATATACACAAAAGTAAACACTTGGAAGTGATAATATTGTGAATGAAAAATAAGGTGCTTGAGTTGCATGATGCTTTGAAGTTGTCATGGAATTAATAAATTATGCAATCTATGAGGAACCATTACCATCTTACTTAGAAAGGATTTTTGTTAATCTTTTAATTCCTTTTTTATTTTCTAGGGACTAGAAAATTTTAAGTTTAAGCATAAAATATATATAATTTTATGTTACTTTTATGATGTAATATTTGTTAGAAAATGCTTTATTCATTAATAAATTCAATGACTTCACTTATATTCTCTGTTGTAGGTAAAAATGAATTTTTTTGAGAAAACAACACAATATAGGTACCAAGTTACAAATGTTGTATTTTATGTGGAGAAAATTTTGAAATGAGCTCGAATTATGAAAAAGGATATCAAAAGAAGGTCTAGGGAAACTTTTCAAAGCAAACGAAGACAACCTTAAATCTTCCTTTTTTTCGATCATCAAAATCAAGCAATTGCTGCTCCTTTGAAAGCAAGGTCAAGCTCCTTCAATTGTTGGTGGAGACTGGATGCCCTTTATACAAAATGAAAAGAAATGGGACATAGTCAGAAAGCATGAAGGACAAGAGTTGAAGCAAGACAACAAGAAAATGTTGTTCACTGTAGTTAGAGAAAAGTAATCAAGCCTTGAGTATCACAATTGTGGGCACTTCTCAACTTTGGAACAATAGACTTGGTCACTGTAGTTACAATGATAAGATCCACCCTGAGAGTCCTTCCATATTTCCTGGAGAGGCCCTGCTAGAGGAAGATTCCACTAGGTTCCCTCTATGACATCTAGTAGAATCCTCTTTTAAAGGATTTATTTTACAAAAATAAATTATAATAAGTAATATGCATGGAAGCAACATCTCTCATCCTCTGGTAACAAGTGTAGGATGCTCCACCTATATTTAGGGCAACCTCAGGCTTTAGCCTATTCAAGAACCTTGTCATTGTAACTACAGTGACCAAGTCGATGGACCTTTTTCCTAGTCAAACTCAATGCACCAAGTCTTCTAGGTTGTTCTATAGATGACCTAAACAGATCAATTACTCTGAAGGTTTGTGATGTGGGCATCGAGCGCTCTTCTAGCATGGATGTTCGTGATAAGGACATTACGTTGCCAAGTGGACCAGTGACGCGTTCTCGAGCTAAGAAGATCAAAGAGAGAATGCTTGGACTTATGAAAAGAATTATGGATGAAGATCGATTCAAGTTTCCAAATGATTTGAACACTTTTTCGAGGCCTAATGATGATTTAAGCATGTTGTCCAAGCAAGGGATGAAAGTCGTAATGATGCTCGAGAGTTGCGGAGATGAAACGGCGTCATTTTAAAAATAAACAACTTAGAATGGCAGTTTTGTAATTTTAGCTATTTTCGGATGATAATGGCAGTTTCGTAATTTAGCTATTTTAAGATGATAATGGCAGTTTCATAATTTAGCTATTTTCGGATTATAATGGCAGTTTTGTAATTTTTGCTATTTTTGTTTTTAGGGTTAGTTTTCAACCTTAGGATTACTTTCTTAATATTTAATGGTTTAGATTGATTCTTGATCTAACCCTAGTCCTTATAGAAAGGGGGATCAATTCTTTTGTAAGACAGATTAGAGTTTTTAATCAATTGAGAGAATTAATTTTCTTATTGCTCCCATGAGTGTTCTTGCAAGGTGAGGAATCAATTTCTTCTTCTTGTTGCATTAGGAGTTGAATTCTCTTATCAAAGTAGAAATACTTTGTGGTGATTATTCTTCTCTTTCCCTAGCCTTCTAATCCACATTTTTAGATACACGTTATCTAAAGGTTTGGTAGGGCGGGTTCTTGTTTCCAATTATTGTTCAATATTTCTTGTGTGTTTGGGGTTTTAGATTCTTTAATCTTGGGGTTCCGCATCAGTTTGCGTCAGTCATTCCAAATGGTCATTCTCTAAGGTCAGCTCACAGAGTCGCTAGCCATCTACTCTTAGGCTCGAGGTCTACTACACTTGGCAAAATTGCAATAGATTATCTATGAGAAAGATTTCAGAGAGAAAACACTTTTGTCAAGGTATAGGTTGCACAACAATGTGCAAATCCATAGGAAAGTATACCTAAGCTATAATATCAACTGAAAGGACCTATCTCAAACTTTTTTTCATAATTTTTGATAGCAGAAAAACGAAGACACTTCAAGTCATCTTTTTCCTCAAGCCAAGAGGCGAGTCGATCTGTATCCACTGAACCTTTTCATGTGACCCAATCGCCTGACCAATGGGAATAAAGACTTTTACCAAACATTCTTGCCAAACCTGTTTTGTTGGCTTCTTGTCTTCATTTTCAAAGAAGCCAAGGGTTAATTTGAGGTTAAAATCTCTAGAAATTGATACACAACACAAAATACAGACTCACGTGTTCTTCCTATTTTCGACAAATTCACATGTTCTTCAGGTGTAATAGACCTTGTTTTTCTACCCATTCACTACCAATCTTGTCCTACAACAACAGGCAAACACATGCACGCATCAACTTAACTTGTTAACATCAATTACACATAAATCATGCCAATGAACACATTGTTCTATACAAATGTTGAGTGAATGCAAGTGCACAAATCAACAAGTAATAAAGTGGTTTAGAGTAAATCCAATATCGATCATGAGAGGAATAATGTTTGTAATGTTACAACTAATTTAATGCTAATTAAACTACACAAAGTAAATTATGAAAATTGATTGATTGATTGTGTTTTGAGAAACCAAATTAAAAAGGAAATTCAAATTGAAAGCGATTGAAAACTAAGAGGACAAATAAAGCAAAATATTCAAATTGATGACAAGACAATGATGACGACTTCACCACTATTTATCATATTTAGTTTCCATGCATGATAAATATTCATTAGGTTAACCCCCCTTAATAACTAAAAGTTGAAGGCCTTTTTGTCTAGCAAGCACATGCTAATTTAATTATTACCAAATTTATGTCCTAAGACATGCAATACCAATAAGCTTTTGTTAAATTGTCACTAAGGCATGTAATATTTACATCCCATGTATTCCATTGTCTTTCCATATTATATTCCTCATTCATAAGAATATAATACTAGACATATTTACCTTTCCATGAAAAGTATTAACAATGAATATGAATCATACTACTCATGCATTAAAAACCAAATATTCATAATATGGACACTACATAAAAAGTGAGCAATTGCTACAAGCTATTATTGTAGCAAAATAATAGTTTTTGTAGCTATATCATGTTTAGCTTCAAAATTATTTTGTGGATAGATTGTAGCCGTAGGTTCATAATTAATTCCACTCTTCTACCAAAAATAAATAAATCTTGAAGCTAATTCCAGTTATTGATACGACATACTCGTTGTAGCAAAGAGGAATAACGAACCATGGTCCACCATGGCTAATGCGGAACCCAAGCTTAAAGAAATTGTAATCCCAACACATAAGATGATATGTGATGCGGAACCCCAAGCTTAAAGAAATTGTAATCCCAACACACAAGATGATATGGAACAAACCCCAGGTAAAAACCTGCCCTATAGCACCTCTAGATAACAATTGTATCTAGCAACACTAATTAGAAGGTAAAGAATGAAATTGAAATTCGCCACAAAGTAAATACATTTGATACGAAGATCAATTCCCAATGCAACAAGTAGAAGAAGAACTATCCTCACTTGGAACACATAAGCCTTGTTGAAAACAAGAGTAGATTTCTCAATAATCAATAATCAAAGTTTTTTTTTTCCTTACAAGCTAGTAACCCCCCTTTAGATAGAGATTAGGGTTAGGTTAAGAATCAATCTAGACCATAAAATAATTAGGAAAATAATCCTAAGGCTTAAAACTACCCTAAATAAATATAATCTGAAAATAGAAATAATTACAAAACTGCCATTATAATCTGGAATAGAAATAATTATGAAACTGCCATTAAAATCCGAAAATAGTTAACTTATGAAACTGCCATTGTAATCCAAAAATAGCTAAAATTACGTTGTTTCGTCTTTGCAACTCCCGAGCAGCATTACCACTTTCATTCCTTGTTTGGACATCATGCTTAAATCATCATTATGCCTCATAAAAGTGTTTAGATCATGTTTAGATACTTGAATCAACATGATCCTCTCGAGAACTTGAAAAGGTCCATCGCCTCTAGCATCCAACTTAGACTTCCTTTGGTTAGGAAAACTTTCCTTCCTCATGTGTACCCAAACCCAATCTCCTAGTTCAAATATCACTTGCTTTCGCCCTTTATTTACTTTTTGAGAAATTAGACGGTTACGCTTCTCAATTTGCAACCTTGCCTTCTCATGTATAGTCTTAACCAAATCCGCCTTCTTTTGTCCATCTAAGCTAGCAATTTCACTCAAAGGTAAAGGCATCAAATCTAACACAGTTAAAGGATTAAAACCATACACAATCTCAAATGGTGAAAAACCTGTAGAAGAATGAATAGTTTTATTATATGCAAATTCAACAAAAAGTAAACAATCTTCCCAAGTTTTCAAATTCTTACCAACAATAGCATGAAGCAAAGTACCTAGAGTCCTATTAGCCACCTCCGTTTGACCATCGGTTTGTGGATGACAAGTAGTAGAATACAACAATTTAGTACCTAACTTACCCCACAAAACTCACCAAAAGTGACTCAAAAATTTCACATCCCTATCAGACACAATAGTTCTAGGCACTCCATGCAATCTTACAACCTCCCTAAAGAACAAGTCAGCAATATTTCTAGCATCATCAGTCTTATGACATGCAATAATGTGTGCCATCTTAGAAAATTTATCAACAACCACAAATATGCTATCCCTACCCTTCCTAGTTCTAGGTAACCCAAGGCTCATTAGGAATAGGCAAAGGTGTATATAACCCATGTGGCATAGACTTAGACTTGGCCTGTCTACATGCAATACATTGGGAACAAATTCTTTGAACATCCCTTTTCATATGTGGCCAATAAAAGTGTTCAACTAAAACATCTAAAGTCTTGTGCACACCAAAATGACCCATTAAACCACCACTATGTGATTCTCTAACAAGCAATTCTTCAATAGAGCAATTAGGCACACAAATTCTTGAACCATGAAACAGAAAACCATCATGTCTATAGAACTTATTAAATGCACCTTGTTCATATGCAACATAAATATCCTTAAAATTAGAATCACTTGCGTACATGTCTTTCAATTGCTCAAAACCTAACAACTTAGAAGTTAATGTAGTTATGAGAACATACCTTCGAGATAATGCATCAGCTACTACATTTTCCTTACCTTGCTTGTAGCATATCATATATGGAAAACTCTCTATGAACTCAACCCACTTTGCATGCCTCTTGTTGAGCTTTCCTTGTCCCTTGATGTGTTTGAGAGACTCATGATCGGTATGAATCACGAACTCCTTTGGAAGCAAATAATGTTGCCACACCTCCAGGGCACGAAAAAGTGCATACAACTCCTTGTCATACGTCGAGTACTTGAGTTGAGCTCCATTTAGCTTCTCACTAAAGTATGCAATGGGACGTTTTTCCTGCATCAAAACAGCACCTATACCAATCCCAGAAGCATCACATTCAACAGTGCACTTTTTAAGGTTAGCATATAATTTCTCTTTTGTAAACACATCTAGCACTTGGCTAACATGCATCACATGGTCATCTAAACTTTTGCTATATATCAAAGTATCATCAAAATATACAACCACAAACTTTCCTAGAAATTCCCTTTAAACATGGTTCATTAATCGCATAAATGTACTAGGAGCATTAGTTAACCCAAAAGGCATAACCATCCATTCATATAAACCATATTTTGTTTTAAAAGCAGTTTTCCACTCATCCCCTTGCTTCATCCGAATTTGATGGTATCCACTTTTTAAATCTATCTTAGTAAATAAGCAAGCACCATGCAATTCATCAAGCATATCATCTAACCTAGGAATGGGATAACGATAATTTACCGTTATTTTATTCACTGCTCGACAATCAACACACATCATCCATGTGTCATCTTTCTTGGGTACCAATAAGACCGGTACAGCACAATGACTCATGCTCTCCCTAACATGACCCTTTGCTAGCAACTCCTCCACTTGCCTTTGTAACTCCTTCGTTTCCTCAGGATTGCTACGATAGCCTGGTCAGTTTGGAATGCTTGCTCTAGGTACAAAATCTATTTGGTGCTTAATACCTCTCAATGGCGGCAATCCAGTCGGCATCTCTTCTTGGAAAACATCATCAAAAGCCTGCAATAAAGAGACAAAAACACTAGTCAAATCGGGGTTAAGGTTAGTTTCACAAAGCAAAACCTCTCGAAACCTCACCAACAATATTGCTTTGTTGCCTAAGAATGCACTCTTGATTTCTCTCTCTTTTGCATAAAAACTCTTTTTCTTTTCACTCTTCTCACTTTTCTCTCTTGCACTTTCCTCTTTATTAGTAGTGCAATCACTCACCATTGGGCTTTTATTTTTATTCTTTTCACTCTTGGCCTCTTTACACTCAATTATTTTATTTGCCTCACTTCCCAAATCCTTATGGGAAACTTTGGATAGTTTCAATTGTTCAAGATACATCTCTTTTGGAGATAATGGTGCAAGTGTGACTTTCTTTCCATTGTGCTCAAAAGAATACATATTCTTAATACCTTCATGGATAGTCCTCCTATCGGATTGCCATGGTCTACCCAACAAAATATGCCCCGCTTGCATAGGTACTACATCACACAAAACCTCATCACTATGCTTTCCAATAGAAATAGCAATAATTACAAAACTGCCATTATAATCTGAAAATAGCTAAATTACGAAACTGCCATTGTAATCCGAAAATAGCTAAAATTACCAAACTGCCATTATAAGATGCTAATTTTTAAAATTAAGTCGTTTCGTCTCCGTAATTCCTGAGCATCAATACCACCTTCATCCTTTGCTTGGACATCATGTTTAAATCATTATCTTTGGCTCCAATGGTAGAATATGGCACTATGATGCTCGCATCATCAAGGCATGCTAGAAAGGCTCAATCTAAAAATAAAATGGCCCAAATCATATTCTAAGTAAAACATTAGAATCCTTATTCCCGATCATAAATAAAAATGATGTCATATTCATAGTATTTTTCAAGCTTCAGATATTTTAATTGTGCATTAGCTAAGAATCCTTGAAAACTTTTGACATCTAGAAAGTCTTAATATTGGATGAAAAGCATGGATGAAACAATGGTCGGGCTCCTGCAAATATAATCATGCTCAAATTGGCTTCTTTGAAGGTCCACTTGGTTCCTTTTCAATATGCATCTTGAGCTTTTGAAAATTCAATTTCTGGCTTGAAAATCTAAAATTTTGACTCTTTTTATGGGCAATCTACTTGATGTGCTCACCTGTTGTGTGAAAATTAAATTTCTTGCAAGCGCATCAATCAACAAGTGATGCGGAACCCCAAGCTTAAAGAAATTGTAATCCCAACACACAAGATGATATGCAACAAACCCTAGGTAAAAATCCGCCCTATAGCACCTCTAGATAACAATTGTAGCTAGCAACACTAATTAGAAGGCAAAGAATAAAATTAGCATCTTATAATGGTAGTTTCGTAATTTTAACTATTTTCGAATTACAATGGCAGTTTCGTAATTTAGCAATTTTCGGATTATAATGGCAGTTTTGTAATTATTTCTATATAAAGGGGATTACTAGCTAGTAAGAAACAACTTTGATTATTGATTATTGAGAAATCTACTCTTGTTTTCAACAAGACTTGTTTGTTCCGAGTGAGGATAGTTCTTCTTCTACTTGTTGCATTGGGAATTGATCTTCTTATGAAAGGTATTTACTTTGTGGCGAATTTTAATTTCATTCTTTGTCTTCTAATTAGTGTTGCTAGATACAATTGTTATCTAGATGTGCTATAGGGCGGGTTTTTACCTAGGGTTTGTTCCATATCATCTTGTGTGTTGGGATTACAGTTTCTTTAAGCTTGGGGTTCCGCATCATGGTAAACCCTCGTGTTTCACTCAAATTTCGCTTTTACCCCTCTATATGCTCACCACTCAAGACTTTTACCACTCAAGTCTTGTTCACCAAGTTGCACTTCAGAACCAATTATCTTAAACAAAAATATAAAACTAAATAGCAAATTTCAAAATTAAAACCTAACAATTAAAGCAAGTTCAATTCTAGAGCAAAATTGGCACGACAGAAAAGGACAAAAGAATAATGAAACAAATAATAATTACTCTACGAAATCAACACAATGAGAATAGGAAAGTATGAAAATAAGAAACTATGAGAATTGGAAACAAAAAAGTTTAGAATAGGAAAGTAAGAATGTGACGACCAGGATCTGGAGCCAAGGTAAGTGTGGGTGGGTGTAGGGGGGCACTAGAAAATATGGAATAATAAAAAAAAGCAAATCAGAAATCAATTAGGAATAAGTAACTTTCCTAATATTCAAGCAACCAATCTCAATATTCCAACTTTCAATTTTGTTTTTTTTTTTGCTACGATTTTTTTTTGGAAAATTTTTTTTCGACGATTTCTTTTTTTTTTTTGGTACTCTAAAACACCAAGAACAATGAAGAACACGAAAAAACTGAAGAACAAAAGAAAAAAAAATGCAGAAAACAACAAGCTAATCAAAGACTCAAAAAAAAGAAAAACAAAGAACAAGATAAATAAGAATTTATCTTGGCCTTGCTCCGATACCAAATGATGCGGAACCCCAAGCTTAAAGAAACTGTAATCCTAACACACAAAATGATATGGAACAAACCCTAGGTAAAAACCCGCCATATAGCACCTCTAGATAACAATTGTATCTAGCAACACTAATTAGAAGGCAAAGAATGAAATTGAAATTCGCCACAAAGTAAATACCTTTGATAAGAAGATCAATTCCCAATGCAACAAGTAGAAGAAGAACTATCCTCACTTGGAACACACAAGTCTTGCTGAAACTTTGGATAATTTCAATTGTTCAAGATACACCACTTTTGGAGATAATGGTGCAAGTGTGACTTTCTTTCCATTGTGCTCAAAAAAATACATATTCTTAAAACCTTCATGGATAGTCCTTCTATCGGATTGCCATGGTCTACCCAACAAAATATGCCACATTTACATAGGTACTACATCACACAAAACCTCATCACTATACTTTCCAATAGAAAAGGCAACTTTCACTCTCTTATTTACCTTAATCTCCATACTATTATTCAACCATTGTAACCTATAAGGGTTAGGGTGTTTTCCACATACTAGTCCCAACTTCTCAACCAAAGTAGTACTAGCAACATTAGCACAACTACCACCATCAATGATGAAACTACATGTTTTACCACCCACAAAACATCTAGTGTGAAAAATATTCTCCCTTTGTTCTACTTCCTCTTCTTTCACCTTCAAATTTAAAACCCTCCTAATTACTATGGACTCTCCAACCATGGGATACTCTACATCCTCCTCCTCACTAGAATCATACTCTAATGGTGCCCTTTCCTCATCGTACTCAGACTCCGACTTTACTTCATTACCCCTCATCAACATAGTTTTCCTATTTGGACATTCGGAAGCAATATACCCAAACCCTTGACATTTAAAACATTTTATTTCCCTATGTCTAGAAGTACTAGAAGTGTTAGGATTAGAAGTACATCTTGTTAGGTTGGCACTCTTATCCTTGAACTTGGATGCATCTCCAATTTTCTCTTTAGTCTCCAAGTTCTTCTCTCTCTTCTTATCATCATACTTGTTCCACTTCGAGTTGGAACCCCACTTCGAATTAGAGCTTGAAAACCCTTTTGATGACCCTTCACTTCTCAATTGCTTTTCCACTTTAATAGCTATGTTGACCATTTCTTCCATCTCTACATATGGATGTAGATCCACCACCTTGGCAATATCTTTGTTCATCCCACTTAGAAATCTTTCCATTGTAGCTTCTCTATCCTTTTCAATGTTGGCCCTTATCATAATCATCTCCATCTCTTTGTAATACTCTTCTACGGACCTAGACCCTTGTGTGTGTCTCTGCAACTTTTGATGAAGCTCTCTATAGAAATATGATGGTACAAAGGTCTTCCTCATAATTCTCTTTATCTCATCACAAGTTAAGACCGGATCTTCTCTATACCTCCTTCTTGATTGTATAAGTTGCTCCCACCAAACTAGAGCATAGTCGATGAACTCCACTGTGACTAGTTTAACCTTTTTCTCCTCAGAGTAATTGTGACAATCAAAAATTAACTCTACCTTTTTTCCCCATTCCAAGTATGCCTCGGCATCGCTTCTTCCCTTGAATGGTGGAATGTGCATCTTAATGAAACTTAGGTTGTCTTCCCTTCCTTCTCTTGGCTCCTCTCTCCTAGGTCTTCTCCTTACTGTTTGAACTTCATACTCTTCTTCATCGGAAACATTTACTTCTTGTCTCATGTGTCGTGTTCCCTCCTTTCTAGTATTTTTGGACATGGCCATGATCATCTCCCTTATTTGCTCCATCATCTCATCCATCCTAGATTTCAATGCTTCTTCAATTCTAGAAGTCAATCTCTCTTCCATCCTTATATACTCACCCTCCAAATATTGTCGTAAGAGTTTTGGATCCGGTGTTGCCACTTGCTCTTCTTCCAAAGTAGAAACTCCCTTTCCGTCTCTTTTAGACATTCTTACACACTCCCTTACGTGTTTAACTCAACAATAGTAAACCCTCGCGTTTCACACAAATTTGGCTTTTACCCTCTTTATGCTCACCACTCAAGCCTTTTACTACTCAAGTATTGTTCACCAAGTTGCACTTCAGAACCAATTACTTAAACAAAAATATAAACTAAAATAGCAAATTTCAAAATTAAAACCTAACAATAAAAGCAAGTTCAATTCTAGAGCAAAATTGGCACAAAAGAAAAGGACAAAAGAGTAATGAAACAAATAATAATTACTCTATGAAATCAACACAATGAGAATAGAAAACTAAACAGATTTAGAATAAGAAAGTATGAACGTAAGAAACTATGAGAATAGGAAACAAATAAATTAGGAAAGTAGGAAATATGAAATAATAAAAATCAGAAATCAATTAGTAATAAGTAACTTTCCTAATATTCAAGCAACCAATCTCTATATTTCAACTTTCAATCTTTTTTTTCATACGATTTTTTTTTTGTATCTATAATCAGATCCTTCTTTTTCTTTTTTCTTTGTACAATTTTTTTTTTGACGATTTTTTTTTTGTACTCTAAAACACCAAGAACAATGAAGAACACAAAAAACTGAAGAACAAAAGAAAAAAAAATGCAGAAAACAACAAGCTAATCAAAGACTCATAAAAAAAAGAAAAACAAAGAACAAGATAAATAGGAATTTATCTTGCCCTTGCTCGTATACCAAATGATGTGGAACCCCAAGCTTAAAGAAACTGTAATCCCAACACACAAGATGATATTGAACAAACCCTAGGTAAAAACCCGCCCTATAGCACCTCTTATAACAATTGTATCTAGCAACACTAATTAGAAGGCAAGTATGAAATTGAAATTCGCCACAAAGTAAAATACCTTTGATAAGAAGATCAATTCACAATGCAACAAGTAGAAGAAGAACTATCCTCACTTGGAACACCCAAGTCTTGTTGAAAACAAGAATAGATTCTATTTAATCAATAATCAAAGTTCTTTTCCTTACAAGCTAGTAACCCCCCTTTATATATAGATTAGGGTTAGGTTAAGAATCAATCTAGACCATAAAATAATTAGGAAAGTAATCCTAAGGCTTAAAACTAACCCTAAATAAAAATAATTCGAAAATAGAAATAATTACAAAACTGCCATTATAATCTGGAAATAGCAATAATTACGAAACTGCCATTATAATCCAAAAATAGCTAAATTACGAAACTGCCATTGTAACCAAAAATAGCTAAAATTACATGTTTTTGTCTTTGCAACTCCCGAGCAGCATTACCACCTTCATTCCTTGCTTGAACTTCATGCTTAAATCATCATTATGCCTCATAAAAGTATTTGGATCATGTGGATACTTGAATCAATCTTCATCAATTATTCTCTTCACAAGCCCAAGCATTCCCGCTTTGATCTTCTTAGCTCGAAAACGCGTCACTGGTCGACTTGGCAGTAGAATGTCTTCACCACAGACATTCACGCTAGAAGAGCGCTAGATGCCCACATCAAAAGTAAAAACAAAGAACAAGATAAATAGGAATTTATCTTGGCCTTGGTCCGATACCAAATGATGAGGAACCCCAAGCTTAAAGAAACTGTAATCCCAACACACAAGATGATGTGGAACAAACCCTAAGTAAAAACCCGCCCTATAGCACCTCTAGATAACAATTGTATCTAGCAACACTAATTAGAAGGCAAAGAATGAAATTGAAATTCGCCACAAAGTAAATAATATCAATTCCCAATGCAACAAGTAGAAGAAGAACTATCATCACTTGGAACACACAAGTCTTGTTGAAAATAAGAGTAGATTCTGAATAATCAATAATCAAAGTTTTTTTACAAGCTAGTAACCTCCCATATATATAGAGATTAGGATTAGGTTAAGAAACAATCTAGACCATAAAATAATCCGAAAATAGCAATAATTACAAAACTGCCATTATAATATAAAAATAGCTAAATTACGAAACTGCCATTAAAATCCGAAAATAGCTAAAATTAAAAAATTGCCATGATAAGATGAGCATCATTACCACCATCATCCCTTGCTTAGACATCATTATTAAATCATCATTTTTTACTTCAATGGTAGAATATTGCTCTATGATGCCCGCATCAACAAGTAATAAGTGATTTAGAGTAAATAAATATCAATGCCACAATAAATAGTTTCTATAATGTTAAAACTAATTTTAATGTTAACTAAAACTATGTAAAGTAAAGTAAAAAGATTGATTGATTGATTGATTGTGTTGTGAGAGAAAAAGTTAAAAATGAATGTAAATTGAAAGCAAAGTAGGCAAAACAAGCAAGGATTCAAATTGATAATAATAATAAAAAAAGATTATGACTCCACCACTATTAATCTTATTTAGTTTTTATGCTTGATAAAATTCATTTATTAACCTTTCTTAACTTAAATTAACAAAATATTGATCCCTCAATGCATATTGGTCTACAAGTACAACATAGTTTAATCATCCCCAATCTAAACTACCAAATTTAAGTACTATGTGACTTGTAATTCCAATAAGTTTTTGTTAATGTGTTAGTAGGCATGGTGATCATATCCCTATCTACCATGTATTTCATTGCAAACAATACTATATTTCTTATCCCTACACTAATATAATATTAAATAATTCTTTATAAAAAATTATCTACTCATGTTCAAAGCATAAACCATCATTAAAATAAAATATCAAATCAAAATCAAAATAAGAAGTAGAAAAAGATGAAGAAGAAGCTTGGCCAAATTTCCCCTGTTGATTTCCTTCTTGAATTGATCTTTAAACAATGTTGAATTCTCAATATGGTAACCGAAATTTTTTCTCTCTTCCCTCTCCTAAATGTCGCCAAATTTTCCCTTGTGTAGGAAATTGTGAATTGCCTTGAGTGATTGATGTATTAGCTCTCAATATCAATGGGTATTTATAGGAATGAGGTGCTGGAAAAATACTTGGGAGGAAAAACAACCTTAGAGATAATTCCTAACTCTACCCAAAATCACATTAGGAAATTGAGATTTATCTACAATAATTCAAATAAAATTAGAAAATTCAATGTCTCCCAATTATTTTGAGAGAATATAGTGTATTTTTGCCAACCATGTAGGAAAATAAGGGTATTTTTGCCTTCAATAATAAATCACACTCCAAATAGGATTAGGAAAGAGAATATAGTGATCTATGATGACAAGCTACTTTCCTAGTCTCTTTTTTCTCTCCAATTAATTCTCCTAATTAATATTGAAATATATTTTACACTTTCGAAGTTGCATATGATATGTCAATAATAACACACGTGGCTGGAGAATGATGTTGTGGCAATCCTAGTCATTAGTGCTTAGGTGGCATCCTAAGTGCAAAATTTCCATATATGTTTTAGCTTTTCAAGAATATATTATTCTCATGATTCCATCATCACAAAGGCATTCAAATATCAATTTTTCCACATGAGTGCAAGTCTGTCGCAATTACATAAAATACTAACTTCGAAAATAAACAGTTATTGATTAGTTGATCCACTTGCAAAGTGATTTTACTAGATTTATCCTTGATGAGTTAGGAATCATTAACAAATTTAATGCAAATCTTCTAAAAAATACAATCTAAACTACACAAATTTGATAAAGGGCTCAATGTGGTTTTGAAAGTAACAACACGTGAATTTGAATTTTGATATTAAAGCATACAAAAACAATTCCACTACCTTAGAATCAATTTAGTTTCAATCATATTCTTATCGTTGGCCTATCAAAATACCTAAGAAAACACCCATAAATAAAAACCAAAATTTTTAAAACACAAAAGCAAAAAAATTTAAAAACTACACCTAAAATGCATAAATAAAAATAAAAAACTAAGAAAAAAGCTCAGTAACAGTGAGAGCCACCTCCAAATTGAGATGAACATTGCCCTCAATGTTAAAGAAAAAGAAAGCAAACAAACAAATAAGGGTTAAGAAAGCTCTATTAATTGATGCTTTGAATCAAATTGCAAACTTTAAGGTCTATGAAACCTCCTTTTAGCCAATTACCACTTAAGAGCTTTTCCTTTGAGTTTCTTCTTTGACATCTAAAAACACAAAACAAAACAAATAGAATTAAAAATTAAAACCAACTAAAAAATACTGAAAAAATAAAACTAAATGAAAAATTAAAAACTTGGGTTACCTCCCAAAAGCGCTTGTTTAAAGTCTCTAGGTTTGGTTTCTTGTCATGCTCATCTTGGATTCTTTCTAGAGTATTCGCCATCTCCAAGAAATCCTAACAATGATTTCTCGCATTTGTTCCTTAAAAGCCTAAGTCCCTTGGATTTCGTTGGTTCATACATGTAATATGATGGGGAACCCCAAGCTTAAAGAAACTGTAATCCCAACACACAAGATGGTATGGAATAAACCCTAGGTAAAAACCCACCCTATAGCACCTCTAGATAACAATTGTATCTAGCAACACTAATTAGAAGGCAAAGAATGAAATTGAAATTCGTCACAAAGTAAATACCTTTGATAAGAAGATCAATTCCCAATGCAACAAGTAGAAGAAGAAATATCTTCACTTGGAACACTCAAGTCTTGTTGAAAACAAGAATATATTCTATTTAATCAATAATCAAAGTTTTTCCTTACAAGCTAGTAACCCCCATTTATATAGAGATTAGAGTTTGGTTAAAAATCAATCTAGACCATAAAATAATTAGGAAAGTAATCCTAAGGCTTAAAACTAACCCTAACCCTAAATAAATATAATCCGAAAATAGAAATAATTACAAAACTACCATTATAATCTGGAAATAGCAATAATTACGAAACAACTGCCATTATAATCCGAAAATAGCTAAATTACGAAACTGCCATTATAATCCGAAAATAGCTAAAATTACAAAATTGCCATTATAAGATGCTTGTTTTTAAAACTATGTCGTTTCATCTCTGCAACTTCTGAGCATCATTATCACCTTCATCGCTTGCTTGGACATCATGCTTAAATCATCATCTTTTGCTCCAATAGTAGAATATGGCTCTATGATGCCCGTATCATAATACTTTTCAATCCTTGGAACCATATCTTAACTTTAGGCACACATTTATCATAGATTTTTCCGTAGCTAAGAATGGACATCCAAAAATTATTCCATCACACTCATGAAACACCACAAAGTCTACTTGAAATGAAAACATACAAACCTACATCCTCTCATTCAAAGAAAACCCCTAAAGGTTTTATCTTCCAATGATCGGCCATGGTGACTGTCATGGGGGTTGTTTTCAATCCAAGAACCCTAGCAAGACTATTTGGCATCACATTAATTGACACACCCAAATCACATAGGCAATGCATAAATTCGGTCCTCCCAATGATGCCTAAAATTTCAAATTTTCTTTCATCACCCACTTTTTTACACATCCTCTCTTTTCTTTCTTTTTTCACTCAAAAAGATTTATTAATAGAAAAAGTCTCTCTAGTACAACCATCTTCACTTTGTAGCTCTGAAAATTTTGCATCCACACCTATTCTAGCTCTAGTAGTTGCTAAAAATGGTCTACCAAATATTAGAGTTTCATTGGATTCCTCCTTCATCTTGATAACTCTAAAATACATCCTATATTCAAGAGATCCCACCTCGACTAGCACATTTTCCAAAATGCTTTCTACTTGAACACCTGACAAATCACCTAGAATGATTTCATTGTAAGTTGATCCAAGATTTTTCAATCCTAATATCCTAAAAATAGAAAAACAAAATTTAATGTTAGAAGCAGAACGAAGATCACATGAAGCATTAGAAAATTCAATACGTTTAATCATGCATTCAAAAATAAATTTTCTGGGACTTTTAATTTTTTGTGAACTCTTGAAATCTTCATTCTTTTTTATGTCTTCTTTTTATTTTTCTCCCTTTCGGCCTCTTTCTCTGTAAGTTTGTCAGCTATGGTTTTTTATCAATGAAAAATGATTCCTGAATAAGTTCAATTGGGACTGAACTTATCTTGAAAAGCCTCATTGAATGAGCTTGATGCGGAACCCCAAAATTAAAGAATCCGAAACTCCAAAACACACAAGAAGTATTTTAACAATAATTGAAAACAAGAACCCGCCCTACCATACCCTTAGATAACTTGTATCTAAAAACGTGGATTAGAAGGCTAGGGAAAGAGAAGAATAATCGCCACAAAGTATTTCTACTTTGATAAGAGAATTCAACTCTAAATGCAACAAGAAAAAGAAATTGATTCCTCACCTTGAAAGAACACTCCTGGGAGCAATAAGAAATTTAATTCTTTCAATTGATTAAAAACTCAAATCTGTCTTACAAAGGAATTGATCTCACTTTATATAAGGATTAGGGTTAGATCAATAATCAATCTCAACTATTAAATATTAAAAAAGTAACCCTAAGGCTGAAAACTAACCCTAAAAATGAAAATAGCAAATATTACAAAACTGTCATTATAATCCGAAAATAGCTAAATTACGAAACTGCCATTATAATCCAAAAATAGCTAAATTATGAAACTGCCATTATAAGATGCTTACTTTTAAAATGACGCCGTTTCATCTCCCCAACTCTTGAGCATCATTACCACTTTCATCCCTTGCTTGGACATCATGCTTAAATGATCATTAGGCCTCGGAAAAGTGTTCAAGTCATTTGGAAACTTGAATAGATCTTTATCCATAATTCTTTTCAGAAATCCAAGCATTCTCTCTTTGATCTTTTTAACTCGAGAACTGGTGATGCAGAACCCCAAGCTTAAAGAAACTGTAATCCCAACACACAAGATGATACGGAACAAACCCTAGGTAAAAACCCGCCCTATAGCACCTCTTGATAACAATTGTATCTAGCAACACTAATTAGAATGCAAGACTAACCCTAATCAAGAGTAGATTCTCAATAATCAATAATCAAAGTTTTTTTTTTATAAGCTAGTAACCTCCCATTTATATAGAGATTAGGGTTAGGTTAAGAATCAATCTAGACCATAAAATAATGAGGAAAGTAATCCTAAGGCTGAAAACTAACCCTAAATAAATAAAATACGAAAATAGCAAATATTACAAAACTGCCATTATAATCCGAAAATAGCTAAATTATGAAACTGCCATTATAATCCGAAAATAGCTAAAATTATGAAACTGCCATTATAAGATGCTGATTTTTCAAATAACGATGTTTCGTCTCCGTAACTCCCGAGCAGCATTACCACCTTCATTCCTTGCTTGGACATCATGCTTAAATCATCATTAGACCTCATAAAAGTGTTTGGATCATTTGGATACTTGAATCTATCTTCATCAATTATTCTCTTCACAAGTCTAAGCATTTCTGCTTTGATCTTCTTAGCTCGAGAACGCATCACTGGTCCACTTGGCAGCACAATATCATCACCACGAACATCCATGCTAGAAAAGCGCTCGATGCCCACATCAAAAAGAAAAAACGAAGAAGCAACAGATGTATGTGAGAACACATCTCTACACAACAGGCATGTAAGTTAACAAAAATCATTAAAAACATGGTATTTAGAACTTATTTCTAGAACATATAAATAATTGATCATAAACTCGGTGAAATTTCACCTTGTACGAGCAAAGCATATAAATAATAATCATCAGCAATCTCAGTCATAATATTTGGTTGAGTAGTCTCCAGACCAAATTGGCTGACTAGTCTCCAAGCGAAAGGGTTTAGTAGTCTCCAAACTCATACTGCACACCCGAGTAGTCTCCAGGTCTAAGTAGGGCCATCATCAATAATAAATAGAGTTGAGTAGTCTCCAAGCCTGTACCATAACCGTGCTGATCGAGCAAGCTCCAGACTATGCATAATTAAACATAGGATTGTGTAATCTCCAAGCCTGTACCACATAATTGACCAAGTAGTCTCCAGGTCCAAGTGAGGGCCATCATTAATAATAAATAAGGCTGAGTAGTCTCCAAGCCTGTACCATCACTGCACTGGTCGAGCAGCTCCAGACCATGCATAATTAAGGATAAGACTGAGTAATCTCCAATCCTATATCACACTTGGTCGAGTAGTCTCCAGGTCCTAGTGAGGACCACAGTCATGTATAGGCTCATCCATCATATCCAGCCACATCCATAATCCAGTCTCACAATATCACAAACCATGGTAAAATTCTTAGGGTGCCATATGTACAATAATATATGCAATACCACATGCATGGAAAAATCTCATCATGCAAATCCTTTACATCGGTAAGTGATGGTAGTAAAATCATGAATAATAGATTTGTATATATTTCAAATATTCAGTACCTACATAGATATTAGTATAATTATAATCCAAAACTGTTAGAAAATAGCATATACTTGAAAGAAAATCATGCTTTTGAAAATGAAACCGCATGCTTTATATCTTTGCAAAATCAAAATCTAGTTCAAATATTATCAAAATAGAGTAAACACAAAAAGTCCCATTCACAAAACTTCTAGCACTTATACAATGCGTGTTTACAGTCCGCCTTATGACTCCTCTTGATGTCCACCCTCTAAAGTAAAATTAAAGAACTAGTATTAACACTATTTTTTTGTTAAAAAAAAAACATAAAATGAAAGTAATGTTCTCCACCTTAAACTAAACCGAAGTTAGTAAATTATTACTAACCGATTTAACCAACAGTTTCTAATGAAACTTAGATTGTCTAACACAATCCTTTTAGGCACTTTAAGCATATCTTCTTTAACAAGCACATACCCGAAACATACACCAATACCATATCAAAACCAATTTTTCACTTTACTTCAATTCTCAACCATCTAATCAAATACTACACTCTGTTTCCAATTCAGCATAACCAGTCCAAAACATAAAGAAAGCTTGCCAGAAACCTTTTGACTGATAACATCAAGCAAGAAACTACGATTAACCAAATTCTAGGATTCAAACAAACTCATAAACTGAAGATTTCAACTCAGCAGCAAGCTTAGAAAAGACCAAACCAAATATAAATACTCCACCTAATTCCAACACAAAGCTTAGCTGTCCCTTTTCACCAAAAGCATCTTAATAATTATGGGAAAGAAAAATAGTCACATTTCTACTTCCAGCTGTATATAAACCAATTCCTCTCATAAACCATTGAAAAACATCAAAGTTTTATTTTCAAACACCAACAAGGTCATGGGTTCATCAACTACCAACACCCACAAATTTACAAGTCCTTAAATAACTAGTTGATCTCCAAAATACCAATTCAAGCAGTAGATATAGATAAATCTAGCCAAAAATCAACAAATAAACTAATCAAAAATTCAACTTGTCACATCTCCAAGTCATAGTTTCAGCCACTCATTACACCCATCCTAAACGAGTCAAGAAACAACATTTTTAAACACCAAATCACAACAACAACTACTATAAATAAAAGGAGAGAGAAAGTCCTTACCAAAATGTGAAATTTTCTAAAGAGAGAAAGCTTCAAGTGAGCTTTCCTCTAACTAAGCTTCCATGCAAATGTTAGAAGTTCAAGATAGAAATGAAATGAACTTAACCAACCAAGATCCGATTGCCACATTGCCAAGGTGTGTTTTCATTGAGAGAATGTGAATTTTAATAAAAACTAGAGTAATATAAGTTTTTACCTAGATTGTATTGACTAGAAAAGGGCTTTGCATATTACAAAAGAGTTTAAGCCAAGTGAGAATTTTTTTAAAGAAAAGCTTGAGGGAAGGCTGACCATCGAGTTTGAAGAGATATAAAATTTGGTGAAGATGAAAAGGTTTTGGCCAAAAATACAAGACTAGTGGAGTTTTTAAAATTTTTCTTCCCCACTTTCCACTTTTGCCCTTTTTTTAAAACTAGGTTCTAAAAACTTTAAAGGGTAATTTTGAAGTTTAATAAAAACAATGGAAAAATACTATTTTACCCCCCTCTAACAATATTTTATTTCAAACTTAAGTATGACCAAAGTTTTAAATTCAATACAAAATATGTAGAAACCACAATTTTTATTTCCTTTAGAAAATTATTTAATAGAAGGAAAATATAAACCCATAAACTTAAACTAGATAAAATTTATAAAATGATTAAAAAAATTAGTTAAACCAAAAATATCATTTGGAATGAAATAGAACAAGGAAAAATAAAATATAACGTCATGTCCCAATTAAACACATAAGATAACACAACTTAGTAAGTAATTGAGGTTTGGGTGTCACACACAATATTTTCCAAAACGTTATGTACATCCTCGCATGCATATTTTCCATAATTTTCCAACTGCACTCGCTGCCATAGCAACTCGCGATCAATAGGACTACTTACGCTTACTTCATCTTGTTGTATAATTAATTATAAATATTTAGTGTTCGTTGATATTGAATTAAAATGTAAAATATAAAATTTTAAAATAATATATTTATATATATACCATTTTATTTTCTAATCTCATATAAGTCATTGCACCGAGTTTGTGTTGCGGGTATCATAGAGCAATATTCTACCATTGGAGCAAAAGATGATGATTTAAGCATGATGTCCAAGCAAGGGATGAAGGTGGTATTGATGCCCAGGAGTTGCGGAGACAAAACGAGCTAGTTTTAAAAATAAACATCTTATAATGGCAGTTTCATAATTTTAGCTATTTTCGGATTATAATGGCAGTTTCGTAATTTAGCTATTTTTGGATTATAATGGCAGTTTCGTAATTATTGCTATTTATAGATTATAATGGCAGTTTTGTAATTATTGCTATTATCGGATTATGTTTATTTAGGATTAGTTTTAAGCCTTAAAATTACTTTCCTAATTATTTTATGGTCTAGATTGTTTCTTAACCTAACCCTAATCTCTATATAAAGGGGAGGTTACTAGCTTGTAAAAAAAACATTGATTATTGATTATTGAGAAATCTACTATTGTTTTCAACAAGACTTGTGTGTTCCAAGTGAGGATAGTTCTTCTTCTACTTGTTGCATTGGGAATTGATCTTCTTATCAAAGGTATTTACTTTGTGGCGAATTTCAATATCATTCTTTGTCTTCTAATTAGTATTGCTAGATACAATTGTTATCTAGAGGTGCTATAGGGTAGGTTTTTACCTAGGGTTTGTTCCATATCATCTTGTATGTTGGGATTACAGTTTCTTTAAGCTTGGGGTTCCGCATCATTTGGTATCAGAGCAAGGCCAAGATAAATTCCTATTTATCTTGTTCTTTGTTTTATATTTTTAGAGTCTTTGATTAGCTTGTTGTTTCTGCGTTTTGTTTTTTCATTTGTACTTCAGTTCTTCGTGTTCCTCATTGTGCTTGGTGTTTTAGTACCCAAAAACAAATCATAAAAAAAAATCGTACCAAAAAAAAAAGCTGAAAAAGAAGAATTTGATTATATATACAAAAAAAATCGTAGCAAAAAAAATATATATATATATTGAAAGTTGGAATATTGAGATTGGTTGCTTGCAAATTAGGAAAGTTACTTATTCCTAATTAATTTCTAATTTTTATTAGTCCTTATTTCCTACTTTTCTAATTTTTTTGTTTCATATTCTCATAGTTTCTTATTTTCTTACTTTCTTATTCTCATAGTTTCTTATTTTCTTACATTCCTATTCTCATAGTGTCTTATTTTCTTACTTTCTTATTCTCATAGTTTCTTATTTTCATACTTTTGTGACGACCCGGATCTAAAAAGCTAGAGTAAGTGTGGGCGGGTGCAAAAGGCACTGGCAGGCTACCTTACTGGCAGAGATCGGTGTCCAATCCCACATCGCCCGGGTGTGGAAAGGGGGTCATGTGGTAATGGTTCAAATGTAAAGTAAGCACTCTCTTAACAACCAAGGCCTTTTCAGAGCGTTTGGCTTCAGAGTTGGAAGAACTCTGGGGTTAAGCGTGCTCCAGTGGGAGCATTCCTAGGATGGGTGACCCCCTGGGAAGTCTGACCAAAAACTCCATACCGTCTGAAGTGCGGTGGCTAAATTGGAGACAATATTGGTTGGAGAGAGAGTGTGGTGTTACACTTTCCTATTCTAAATTTATTTAGTTTCCTATTCTCATTGTGTTGATTTTATAGAGTAATTATTATTTGTTTCATTACTCTTTTGCCCTTTTCTTTTGTGCCAATTTTGCTCTAGAATTGAACTTGCTTTTATTGTTAGGTTTTAATTTTGAAATTTGCTATTTTAGTTTTATATTTTTGTTTAAGATAATTGGTTCTGAAGTGCAACTTGGTGAACAAGACTTGAGTGGTAAAAGGCTTGAGTGGTGAGCATATAGAGGGTAAAAGCTAAATTTGAGTGAAACTCGAGGGTTTACCATTTTTGAGTTAAACACATAAAGAAGTGTGTAAGAATGTCTAAAAGAGACGGAAATGGAGTTTCTACTTCAGAAGAAGAGCAACTGGCAACATTGGATCCAAAGCTCTTACGACAATCCTTGGAGAGTGAGTATAGAAGGATGGAAGAGAGATTGACTTCTTGATGCGGAACCCCAAGCTTAAAGAAACTGTAATCCCAACACACAAGATGATATGGAACAAACCCTAGGTAAAAACCCGCCCTATAGCACCTCTAGATAACAATTGTATCTAGCAACACTAATTAGAAGGTAAAGAATGAAATTGAAATTCGCCACAGAGTAAATACCTTTGATAAGAATATCAATTCCCAATGCAACAAGTAGAAAAAGAACTATCATCTCTTGGAACACATAAGTCTTGTTGAAAACAATAGTAGATTCTCAATAATCAGTAATCAAAGTTCTTGCTTACAAGCTAGTAACCCCCCTTTATATAGAGATTAGGGTTAGGTTAAGAATCAATCTAGACCATAAAATAATTAGGAAAGTAATCCTAAGGATTAAAACTAACCCTAAATAAATATAATCCGAAAATAGCAATAATTACAAAACTGTCATTGTATTCCGAAAGTAGCTAAAATTACGTCGTTTCATTTTTGCAACTCCCGAGCAGCATTACGACATTCATTCCTTGCTTGGACATCATACTTAAATCATCATTATGCCTCATAAAAGTGTTTGGATCATGTGGATACTTGAATCGATCTGCATAAATTATTCTCGTCACAAGTCCAAGCATTCCCGCTTTGATTTTCTTAGCTCGAGAACACGTCACTGGTCCACTTGGCAGCACAATGTCTTCACCATGAACATCCATGCTAGAAGAGCGCTCGATGCCCACATCATTCCCTCCCTCATCAAAAAGATTCGTCCTCGAATCTGCATCCACGTCAAAAGGAGAAAGATCAGCAACATTAAATGATGCAGACACATTATACTCACCTGGAAGATCAATCTTGTATGCATTGTCATTGAACTCGAGAACTTGAAAAGGTCCATCGCGTCCAGCATCCAACTTAGACTTCTTTTGCTTAGGAAACCTTTCCTTTCTCATGTGTACCCAAATCCAATCTTCTGGTTCAAAAATCACTTGCTTTCGCCCCTTATTTGCTTTTTGAGCAGTTAGATGGTTACGCTTCTCAATTTGCAACCTCACCTTCTCATGTATAGTCTTAACCAAATCTGCCTTCTTTTGTCCAACTAAGCTAGCAATTTCACTCAAAGGTAAAAGAATCAAATCCAACACAGTTAGAGGATTAAAACCATACACAATCTCAAATGGTGGAAAAACCTGTAGAAGAATGAATAGTTCTATTATATGCAAATTCAACAAAAGGTAAACAATCTTCCCAAGTTTTCAAATTCTTACCAACAATAGCACGAAGCAAAGTACCTAGAGTCTTATTAACCACCTCCGTTTGACCATCGGTTTGTGGATGAAAAGTAGTAGAATACAACAATTTAGTATCTAACTTACCCCACAAAACTCTCCAAAAGTGACTCAAAAATTTCACATCCCTATCATACACAATAGTTCTAGGCACTCCATGCAATCTTACAACCTCCCTAAAGAACAAGTCAGCAATATTTGTAGAGCATCATCAGTCTTATGACATGCAATAAAGTGTGTTATCTTAGAAAATCTATCAACAACCACAAATATGCTATCCCTACCTTTCCTAGTACTAGGTAACCCAAGGACAAAACCTCTCGAAACCTCACCAACAATATTGCTTTGTTGCCTAAGAATGCACTCTTGATTTCTCTCTCTTTTGCATAAAAACTCTTTTTCTTTTCACTCTTCTCACTTTTCTCTCTTGCACTTTCATCTTTATTACTAGTGCAATCACTCACCATTGGGCCTTTATTTTTATTCTTTTCACTCTTGGCCTCTTTACACTCAATTATTTTATTTGCCTCACTTCCCAAATCCCCATGGGAAACTTTGGATAGTTTCAATTGTTCAAGATACACATCTTCTGGAGATAATGGTGCAAGTGTGACTTTCTTTCCATTGTGCTCAAAAGAATACCTATTCTTAAAACCTTCATGGATAGTCCTCCTATCGGATTGCCATGGTCTACCCAACAAAATATGTCCTGCTTGCATAGGTACTACACACAAAACCTCATCACTATACTTTCCAATAGAAAATGCAACTTTCACTCTCTTATTTACCTTCATCTCCCCACTATCATTCAACCATTGTAACCTATAAAGGTTAGGGTATTTTTCACATACTAGTCCCAACTTCTCAACCAAAGTAGTACTAGCAACATTAGCACAACTATCACCATCAATGATTAAACTACATGTTTTACCACCCACAAAACATCTGGTGTGAAAAATATTCTCCCTTTGTTCTAGTCCCTTTTCCTTCACCTTCAAATTTAAAACCCTCCTAATTACTAGGGACTATCCAACCAAGGGATACTCTACATCCTCCTCCTCATTAGAATCATACTCTAATGGTGGCCTTTTGTCATCGGACTCAGACTCCGACATTACTTCATTACCCCTCATCAACGTAGTTTTCCTATTTGGACATTGGAAGCAATATGCCCAAACCCTTGACATTTAAAACATTTTATTTCCCTATGTCTAGAAGTAATATAAGTGTTAGGATTAGAAGTACCTCTTGATGACCATTCACTTCCCAATTGCTTTTCCACTTTAATAGCCATGTTCACCATTTCTTCCATCTCTACCTATGGATGTAGATCCACCACTTAGCAATATCTTAGTTCATCCCACTTAGAAATCTTGCCATTCCAGCTTCTCTATCCTCTTCAATGTTGGCCCTTATCATAATCATCTACATCTCTTTGTAATACTCTTCTACGGACCTAGACCCTTGTGTGAATCTCTGTAACTTTTGATGAAGCTCTCTATAGAAATATGATGGTACAAACCTCTTCCTCATAATTCTTTTCATCTCATCCCAAGTTGAGACCGGATCTTCTCTATACCTCCTCCTTGATTGTAAAAGTTGCTCCCACCAAACTAGAGCATAGTCGGTGAACTCCACTGCAGCTAGTTTAACCTTTTTCTCCTCAAAGTAATTGTGCTAATAAAAAATTAACTCTACCTTCTTTTCCCATTTCAAGTATGCCTCGGCATCACTTCTTCCCTTGAATGGTGGAATGTGCATCTTAATGGAACTTAGGTTGTCATCCCTTCCACCTCTTGGCTCCTCTCTCCTAGGTCTTCTCCTTACCGTTTGAACTTCATACTCTTCTTCATCGAAAACATTTACTTCTTGTCTCATGGGTCGTGTTCCCTCCCTTCTAGTATTATTGGACATGGCCATGGTCATCTCCCTCATTTGCTCCATCATCTCATCCATCCTAGATTTCACTGCTTCTTCCATCCTAGAAGTCAATCTCTCTTCCATCCTTCTATACTCACCCTCAAAAGATTGTCGTAAGAGTTTTGGATCCGGTGTTACCACTTGCTCTTCTTCCGAAGTAGAAACTCCATTTCCCTCTCTTTTAGACATTCTTACACACTCCCTTATGTGTTTAACTCAACAATAGTAAACCCTCATGTTTCACACAAATTTGGCTTTTACCTTCTTTATGCTCACCACTCAAGCCTTTTACCACTCAACTCTTGTTCACCAAGTTTCACTTCAGAACCAATTACTTAAACAAAAATATAAAACTAAAATTGCTAATTTCAAAATTAAAACCTAACAATAAATGCAAGTTCAATTCTAGAGCAAAATTGGCACAAAAGAAAAGGACAAAAGAGTAATGAAACAAATAATGATTACTCTATGAAATCAACACAATGAGAATAGGAAAGTACGAAAATACGAAACTATGAGAATTGGAAACAAAAAAGTTTAGAATAGGAAAGTAAGAAAATAAGACACTATGAGAATAAGAAACAAATAAATTAAGAATAGGAAAGTAAGAAAATAAGAAACTATGAGAATAGGAAACAAATAAATTAGGAAAGTAGGAAATATGGAATAATAAAAATCAGAAATCAATTAGGAATAAGTAACGTTCATAATATTCAAGCAACCAATCTCAATATTTCAACTATTAATCTTTTTTTTTTTTACGATTTTTTTTGACGATTTTTTTTTTTGTACTCTAAAATACCAAGAACAATGAAGAACACGAAAAACTCAAGAACAAAAGAAAAAAAAAAGCAGAAAACAACAAGCTAATCAAAGACTCAAAAAAAAGAAAAACAAAGAACAAGATAAATAGGAATTTGTCTTGGCCTTGCTTTGATACCAAATGATGCGGAACCCCAAGCTTAAAGAAATTGTAATCCCAACACGCAAGATGATATGGAACAAACCCTAGGTAAAAACCCGCCCTATAGCACCTCTAGATAACAATTGTATCTAGCAACACTTATTAGAAGGCAAAGAATGAAATTGAAATTCATCACAAAGTAAATACCTTTGATAAGAAGATCAATTCCCAATGCAACAAGTAGAAGAAGAACTATCCTCTCTTAGAACACACAATTCTTGTTGAAAACAAGAGTAGATTCTCAATAATCAATAATCAAAGTTCTTCCTTACAAGCTAGTAACCCCCCTTTATATAGAGATTAGGGTTAGGTTAGGAATCAATCTAGACCATAAAATAATGAGAAAAGTAATCCTAAGGCTTAAAACTAACCCTAAATTAATATAATCCGAAAATAGAAATAATTATAAAACTGCCATTATAATCTACAAATAGCAATAATTACGAAACTGCCATTCTAATCCAAAAATAGCGAAATTACGAAACTGCCATTGTAATCTGAAAGTAGCTAAAATTACGTCGTTTCGTCTTTGCAACTCCCGAGCAGCATTACCACCTGCATTACTTGCTTTGACATCATGCTTAAATCATCATTATGCCTCATAAAAGTGTTTGGATCATGTGGATACTTGAATCGATTTTCATCAATTATTCTCTTCACAAGTCCAAGCATTCCCGCTTTGATCTTCTTAGCTCGAGAACGCGTCACTGGTCCACTTGGCAGCACAATGTCTTCACCACGAACATCCATGCTAGAAGAGTGCTCGATGCCCACATCACTTCTAGGATGGAAGAAACATTGAAATCTAGGATGGATGGGATGATGGGGAAAATGAGGGAGATGACCATGGCCATGTCCAATACTACTAGTACGGAAGGAACATAACCCAGGAGACAAGAAGTAATTGTTTCCGATGAAGACGAGTATGAAGTCCAAACTGTAAGGAGAAAACCTAGGAGAGAGGAGCCAAGAGGAGGAAGGGATGACAACCTAAGTTGAATTAAGATGCACATTCCGCCATTCAAGGGAAGAAGTGATGCCGAGGCATACTTGGAATGGGAAAAGAAGGTAGAGTTAATATTTGATTGTCACAATTACTCTAAGAAGAAGAAGGTTAAACTAGCGGCAGTGGAGTTCACTGACTATGCTCTAGTTTGGTGGGAGCAACTTATACAATCAAGGAGGATGTATAGAGAAGATCCGATCTCAACTTGGGATGAGATTAATAGAATTATGAGGAAGAGGTTTGTCCTATCTTATTACTATAGAGAGCTTCATCAAAAGTTACAAAGACTCACACAATTGTCTAGGTCCGTAGAGGAGTATTACAAAGAGATGAAGATGGATGAGCTAAATGATAAGGTAAATGAAGTCATTATGACCGCCACAAATAACCCAAGGAGAGATGGTTTGCGAACTAAAGATATAGAGCCAACGGGTTCTGATGATGATGGAGTCTCAAATCATTCCATGAGGAGACGCACAAGGAGGGAGGAACCAAAGGCTAGGAGACATGACCATAATGAAAAGAAAGTCACACTTGCACCTTTATCTCCAATGGTGGTGTATTTTGAACAATTGAAATTATTCAAAAGTTCACGTGGAGATTTGGGAAGTGAGGCAAATAAAAAAATTGAGTGTAAAGAGTCCAAAAGTGAAAATAATATAAATAAAGGCCCAATGGTGAGTAATTGCATTAGTAAGAAAAATAAAGAGGAAAGTGCAATAGAGAAAAGTGAGAAGAGTGAAAAGAAAGTGTTTTAATGAAAAAGAGAGAGAAGTCAATAATGCATATTTAGGCAAAAATGCAATAATGTTAGTGAGGTTTCGTGAGGTTTTGATTTGTCAAACTAACCTTAATTTCAATTTGCCTAGTGTTTTTGTCTTGTTATTGCAGGACTATGATGAGAAATCAAAATTGCGTGGAGTGCCTAGAACTATTAAATATGATAGGGATGTGGAATTTTTGAGTCCCTTTGGGAATGTTTTAAGGGATGACACGTGGAGGATATTGAAACCAGAAGACTGGGTTTGGGTATATTTAAGGAAGAAAAGGTTTTTCAACCTTAGGAAGTCTAAGTTGGATGCTAGAGGCAATGGACCATTTCAAGTGCTTGAAAGAGTCAATGACAACGCATACAAAATCTCCCTTCAGGGTGAGTACAATGAGTCCACTATTTTTAATATTTATGATATTTTTCCTTTCAATATGGATTCAGATTCAAGTACAAATCTTTTTAAGGAGGAATGGAATGATGCCGGCATCACAGAACAATATTCTATCATTGGAGCAAAAGATGATGATTTAAGCATGATGTCCAAGCAAACAATGAATGTGGTATTGATGCTCAGGAGTTGCGGAGACGAAACAAGCTAGTTTTAAAAATAAGCATCTTATAATGGCAGTTTCGTAATTATAGCAATTTTCGGATTATAATGGCAGTTTCGTAATTATTGCTATTTCCATATTATAATGGCAGTTTTGTAATTATTGCTATTTTCGGATTATATTTATTTAGGGTTAGTTTTAAGCCTTAGGATTACTTTACTAATTATTTTATGGTCTAGATTGTTTCTTAAGCTAACCCTAATCTCTATATAAATGGGAGGTTATGAGCGTGTAAAAAAAACTTTGATTATTGATTATTGAGAAATCTACTCTTGTTTTCAACAAGACTTGTGTGTTCCAAGTGAGGATAGTTCTTCTTCTACTTGTTGCATTGGGAATTGATCTTCTTATCAAGGGTATTTACTTTGTGGGAATTTCAATTTCATTCTTTGCCTTCTAATTAGTGTTGCTAGATACAATTGTTATCTAGAGGTGCTATAGGGTGGGTTTTTACCTAGGGTTTGTTCCATATCATCTTGTGTGTTGGGATTACAGTTTCTTTAAGCTTGGGGTTCCACATCATTTGGTATCAGAGCAAGGCCAAGATAAATTCCTATTTATCTTGTTCTTTATTTTTATTTTTAAAGTATTTTATTAGCTTTTTATTTTCTGCATTTTTTTTGTTCTGTTTAGTTCTTGAGTTCTTTGTGTTCTTTATTGTTTTTGATGTTTTAGTACCCAAAAATAATCGTAAAAGAAAAAAAAAAGAAAAAAAAGAAAAAACAAATCGTAGCAAAAACAAAAATATATTGAAAGTTGGAATATTGAGATTGGTTACTTGAATACTAGGAAAGTTACTTATTCCTAATTGATTTCTGATTTGTTTTTATTATTCCATATTTCTTACTTTTATAATTTATTTTTTTCTTATTCTCATTGTTTCTTATTTTCTTACTTTCCTATTCTAAATTTTTTTGTTTCCAATTCTCATAGTTTCTTATTTTCATACTTTCCTATTCAAAATTTATTTAGTTTCCTATTCTCATTGTGGTGATTTCATAGAGTAATTATTATTTGTTTCATTACTCTTTTGTCCTTTTCTTTTATGTCAATTTTGCTCTAGAATTGAACTTGCTTTAATTGTTAGGTTTTAATTTTGAAATTTGCTATTTTAGTCTTATATGATGCTACAAACTTCTTCCTCATAATTCTCTTCATCTGATCCCAAGTTGCACTTCAGAACCAATTATCTTAAACAAAAAGATAAAACTAAAATAGAAAATTTCAAAATTAAAAACCTAACAATAATAAAAGCAAGTTCAATTCTAGAGCAAAATTGGCAAAAAAGAAAAGGACAAAAGAGTAATGAAACAAATAATAATTACTCTATAAAATCAACACAATGAGAATAGGAAACTAAATAAATTTAGACTAGGAATGTATGAAAATAAGAATCTATGAGAATTGAAAACAAAAAAAAATTAGAAAAGTAGGAAATAAGGACTAATAAAAATCAGAAATCAATTAGGAATAAGTAACTTTCTTAATTTGCAAGCAACCAATCTCAATATTTCAACTATCAATTTGTTTTTCCTACAATTATTTTTTTTTTTGTATATATAATCATATTCTTCCTTTTCTGCTTTTTTTTTGTATGATTTTTTTTTACGATTTTGTTTTTGGTACTAAAACAACAAGAACAATGAACACGAAAAACTGAAGATCAAAAGAAAAAAAAACGCAGAACACAACAAGCTAATCAAAGACTCAAAAAAAAGAAAAACAAAGAACAAGATAAATAGGAATTTTTCTTGTCCTTGCTCTGATACCAAATGATGCGGAACCCCAAGCTTAAAAAAACTGTAATCCCAACACACAAGATGATATGGAACAAACCCTAGGTAAAAACCCGTCCTATACCACCTCTAGATAACAATTGTATATAGCAAAGAATGAAATTGAAATTCGCCACAAAGTAAATACCTCTGATAAGAAGATTAATTCCCAATGCAACAAGTAGAAGAAGAGCTATCCTCACTTGGAACACACAAGTCTTGTTGAAAACAAAAGTAGATATCTCAATAATCAATAATCAAAGTTTTTATTACAAACTAGTAACCCTCCTTTATATAGAGATAAAGGTTAGGTTAAGAATCAATCTAGACTATAAAATAATTAGGAAAGTAATCTTAAGACTTAAAACTAACCCTAAATAAATATAATCCGAAAATAGCAATCATTACAAAACTACCATTATAATCCGGAAATAGTAATAATTACGAAACTGCCATTATAAGATGCTTATTTTTAAAACTACGTTGTTTCGTCTCCGCAACTCCTGAGCATCAATACTACCTTCATCCCTTGCTTGGACATCATGCTTAAATCATCATCTTTTGCTCCAATGGTAGAATATTGCTCTATGATGCCCGCATCAATGATATTAACATATTTTGTCAGATCCAGGACTTGGGTGTTGATTGCATCTTTGATGTGGAACCCCAAGCTTAAAGAAACTGTAATCCCAACAAACAAGATGATATGGAACAAACCCTAGGTAAAAACCCGCCCTATAGCACCTTTAGATAACAATTGTATATAGCAACGCTAATTATAAGGCAAAGAATGAAATTGAAACTCGCCACAAAGTAAATACCTTTGATAAGAAAATCAATTCCCAATGCAACAAGTAGAAGAAGAACTATCCTCTCTTGGAACACACAAGTCTTGTTGAAAACAAAAGTAGATATCTCAATAATCAATAATCAAAGTTTTTTTTACAAACTAGTAACCCTCTTTTATATAGAGATTAGGGTTAGGTTAAGAATCAATCTAGACCATAAAATAATTAGGAAAGTAATCCTAAGACTTAAAACTAACCCTAAATAAATATAATCCGGAAATAGAAATAATTACAAAACTGCCATTATAATCTGGAAATAGCAATAATTAGGAAACTACTATTATAATCCGAAAATAGCTATATTACTAAACTGCCATTGTAATCCGAAAATAGCTCAAATTACGTCGTTTCGTCTTTGCAACTCCCGAGCAGCATTACCACCTTCATTCCTTTCTTGGACATCATGCTTAAATCATAATCTTTTGCTCCAATGGTAGAATATGGCTCTATGATGCCCGCATCATTCCCTTCGTCTTCAAAAAGATTAATCCTCGAATCTCAATCCATATCAAAAGGAAAAATATCATAAATATTAAAAATAGTGGACTCATTGTACTCACCCTGAAGGGGAATTTTGTGTGCATTGTCCTTTACTTTTTCAAGCACTTGAAACTATCCATTGCCTCTAGCATCCAATTTAGACTTCCTAAAGTTGAAAAACCTTTTCTTCTTTAAATATACCCAAACCCAATCTCCTAGTTTGAATATCCTCCACGTGTCATCCCATAAAACTTTTCCAAAGGGACTCAAAAATTCCACATCCTTATCATATTTAATAGTTCTAGGCACTCCACGTAATTTTGATTTCTCATCAAAGTCCTGCAATATAGAGACAAAAACACTAGGCAAATCGGGGTTAAGGTTAGTTTCACAAAGCAAAACTTCTCGAAACCTCACTAATAATATTGTTTTCTTGCCTAAGAATGCACTACTGACTTCTTTCTCTTTTGCATTAAAACTCTTTTTCTTTTCACTCATCTCACTTTTTTTTTTATTGCATTTTCCTCTTTATTTTTCATACTAGTGCAATCACTCACCATTGGGCCTTTATTTATATTATTTTCACTTTTGGCCTCTTTACACTCAATTTTTTTATTTGTCTCACTTCCCAAATCCCCATGTGAACTTTTGGATAATTTCAATTGTTCAAAATACACCTCCATTGGAGATAAAGGTGCAAGTGTGACTTTCTTTTCATTATGCTCATGTCTCCTAGCCCTTGGTTCCTCCCTCCATGTGCGTCTCCTCATAAAATGATTTGAGACTTCATCATCTTCGGAACCCGATTGCTCTATATCTTTAGTTCGAAAACCATCTCTTATTGGGTTATTTGTGGCGGTCATAAAGACTTCACTTACCTTATCATTTAGCTCATCCATCTTCATCTCTTTGTAATACTCCTCAACGAACCTAGACCCTTGTGTTAGTCTCTGCAACTTTTGATGAAGCTCTCTATAGTAATAGGATGGTACAAACCTATTCCTCATAATTCTCTTCATCTCATCCCAAGTTGAGACCGGATCTTCTCTATATCTCATCCTTGATTGTATAAGTTCCTCCCACCAAACTATAGCATAGTCGGTGAACTTCACTGCGGCTAGTTTAACCTTATTCTCCTCTGAGTAATTGTGACAATCAAATATTAACTCTACCTTTTTTTCCCATTCCAAGTATGCCTGGGCATCACTTCTTCCCTTGAATGGTGGAATGTGCATCTTAATTCAACTTAAGTTGTCATCCCTTCCTCCTCTTGGCTCCTCTCTCCTAGGTTTTCTCCTTACAGTTTGGACTTCATACTCTTCTTCATCGAAAATAATTACTTCTTGTCTCATGGGTCGTGTTCCCTCCCTTCTAGTATTATTGGACATGGCCATGGTCATCTCCCTCATTTGCTCAATCATCTCATCCATCCTAGATTTCAATGCTTCTTCCATCCTAGAAGTCAATCTCTCTTCCATCCTTCTATACTCACCCTCCAAAGATTATCGTAAGAGTTTTGGATCCGGTGTTGCCATTTGCTCTTCTTCCGAAGTAGAAACTCCATTTCCGTCTCTTTTGGACATTCTTACACACTCCTTTACTTGTTTAACTCAACAATGGTAAACCCTCATGTTTCACACAAATTTGGCTTTTACCCTCTTTATGCTCACCACTCAAGCCTTTTACCACTCAAGTCTTTTTCACCAAGTTGCACTTCAGAACCAATTACTTAAACAAAAATATAAAACTAAAATAGCAAATTTCAAAATTAAAACCTAACAATAAAAAGCAAGTTCAATTCTAGAGCAAAATTGGCACAAAAGAAAAGGACAAAAGAGTAATGAAACAAATAATAATTACTCTATGAAATCAACACAATGAGAATAGGAAACTAAACAGATTTAGAATAAGAAAGTATGAAATTAAGAAACTATGAGAATAGGAAACAAATTAAATTAAGAATAGGAAAGTAAGAAAATAAGAAACTATGAGAATAGGAAACAAGTAAATTAGGAAAGTAGGAAATATGGAATAATAAAAATCAGAAATCAATTAGGAATAAGTCACTTTCCTAATATTCAAGCAACCAATCTCAATATTTCAACTTTCAATCTTTTTTTTTTCTACGATTTTTTTTTTTTGGTATCTTCTTCTTTTTTTTTTTTGTAAATATAATCAGATTCTTCTTTTTCTGCTTTTTTTTTTGGGTACTAAAGACACCAAGAACAATGACAAACACGAATAACTGGAGAACAAAAGAAAAGAAAAATGCAGAAAACAATAAGCTAATTAAAGACTCTAAAAAGAAAGAGAAAGAACAAGATATATAGGAATTTATCTTGGCCTTGCTCTGATGCAAAATGATGCGGAACTCCAAGCTTAAAGAAACTGTAATCCAACACACAAGATGATATGGAACAAACCCTAGGTAAAAACCCGCCCTATACCACCTTTAGATAACAATTGTATCTAGCAACACTAATTAGAAGGCAAAGAATGAAATTGAAATTCGCCACTAAGTAAATACCTTTAATAAGAAAATCAATTCCCAATGCAACAAGTAGAAGAAGAACTATCCTCACCTGGAACACACAAGTCTTGTTGAAAACAAGAGTAGATTCTCAATAATCAATAATCAAAGTTTTTTTTACAAGCTAGTAACCCCCTTTATATAGATATTAGGGTTAGGTTAAGAATCAGTCTAGACCATAAAATAATTAGGAAAGTAATCCTAAGGCTTAAAACTAACCCTAAATAAATATAATCCGAAAATAGATAAATTATGAAACTACCATTGTAATCCAAAAATAGCTAAAATTACGTTGTTTCGTTTTTGCAACTCTCGAGCAGCATTATCACGTTCATTCCTTGCTTGGACATCATGCTTAAATCATCATCTTTTGCTCCAATGGTAGAATATGGCTCTATGCTGCACGCATCAGTCTTGCTCTATTTGAAATAATGCGCATTAATATTTGAAGTTTTATTTGAATTTTAAAATCTACTTTAATTATATTTGTCATATTTTTTTCTTGTAGGAAGCTGTATGAAGATTTGATCCGCACTTCAAAGATTCTGTTGTATGCTTTTGTTGATCCACGTGTGGTGCAGAATGTTGGACCTGATATGTTGGCATTCCAGGCTGAAATTTTGGCTCAATAGTGGAGAGATGAGTATGACAAAAATAGGATATGGCTTATTCCATTTCATTGTCGGTACGATTTAATTATATGCAAAAATTTTACTTTCTTAAATACATATAGTATATTATATATTTCTAATATTGACATTTATTTTAATGCTCATTGGAAGCTTGGTGTCATGGACTCGTACTTGGGGTGTGCTTGGTTTTTTTGATTCCACCATCACCAAGCTCGAGATAATTTCAAGCAATTAATAAATAAATAAGTTAATTTATTAAATAAGTAAGTCAATTTTAGTGATTAAATTTATTTTTAATTATTTTTTAATTTATAAAACGATACCTATATCAAGCTTGGACATTATAGAATGGGCCGAAATTACAAAAGTCGAAGAGTAAAATATTGAGTTGGCGAAGCGGAAAGGTAACATATATTAATTATTTATTGCATTGATGTTAAAGTATTAGAAATTGTGTATATTAATATTTTAAATTAATTTTTTGTAGGCACCATTGCAACCCTCAAGTCATGAATGTGCCTACTATGTATGCATGATAATGAGGGATATAATAAACATCGATTCATACGCACCACATTCTTAGTTACTTTTTACTGTAATTATAATTTTAGCATCATTTTATATTTGAATCTAATATTATGTTTACTAATGCATTAATATTATTTGTTTGATTTGTATATACAGTTTAAAAATTGTGCTTGGGACAAGACTTTGTGGATGAATTTAAAAAGGATTGGGCTGAATATTTTATTGAAGGAATTTCTAATCCTTTGAAATTCTTAGAAGATTATAGTAGTTGAATAAATATAGAACACTATTAGTTTAGTTTAATTAGTAATTATGTATAAGAGTTTTGTAATTAGTATTTTTTTGTAATTGATAATTAATTTTGTTGTGTACTTAGTAATTAGTATTGTTGTGTAATTAGTAATGATATTTTAATTAGAATTGTTTATAATTTTGTATAATTTAATATAATAAATTTATTATTTGTATAGCTTTTGTTTTATTAGTTTTAATTTTTTTAATTGAAAATATATTTTTACTTAAAAATTTATTGAAAGCCTAAAAAAAACTCAAAAAATATTAAAACGGAAAAAAAAAAATTTGTTTAAAATATATACGACGGTTCCACGTGGCCTGTCATATATACATGTATACAACGGTTCCGAGCATTCCACGTGGCATGTTTAAATGTATCTGCGACTGGCCTAATTTGAAACCATCGTTTATAATTCGCATTATTGACGACGGTTTCTAATCAAAACAGTCGTCTTTAATGTGCCCCGAAGTGTCCACATGGCTTCAGTAATGTTATAAACGTATTTTTTTATGACTATTTACGACGTCTCTTTCCACAACGGTTTGGGCCCATCATATAAAACACTTAAAAACGTCGGTGTTTTTCCGACAATTTTGCCCCCCTTTTTTAGTGGTGAAGATATTAGACTTGTCCCAATTAATTTGGTGACCTGAAAGCATGTTATATAGATTAAGGCCCCGAACAATGTGCCTGACACACTACAAAAAAAATTGATGTTTTGTGACGGAAATCTTTGTGACGGAAATGTACCCGTCACAAAAAACAGTTTTCTTTGTCAGAAATTTCAATTTCCGTCACAATTGTAGATTCATTTTTCATTATTTGTGACAGATTTTTTGCCTTCACGAATCCAGCTGGGCGGGAACAAATTTTTGAATTTTTGTTTGCATTTAGTGACAGAAAATGACAAATGTCGTCACAAATTGCCTTCCAAAAATATTAAAAAAATTAGTTTCATTTCTGTGTCGGTTACTACCCAGTCACAGTTGCTCCAAACAGAAAAAAAAAAAAAAAAAACTTTTTGTGACGGAAAGACTTTTTGTGGCGGAAATTACTGTGACGAAAATGACAATTTTGCCCTTAGAGTTAAGTAAAATTGTGAGAGGAATTAAGGGCAATTTTGGAAAGGGGGGCAAAATATGAATATCTGGCCTTTTCCTTCCCTGTACGAGTAGAACTCCATTTTTTTCCCCATTGTTGTTGCCAAGAAGCTTTTGAGAGAAAAATCTTCAAATTTCTTCAATCTTCTCCAAATCAGCCTTAGAAATAGGTTACCCATAGGTTCTAGGGTCTTTTAAACACTTTGGTAAGGTTTGTTTTAACCAAAAACCACTCTAGGTGTGAGTTTTGGGGGTTTAACCGAATTTCCTTCTCACCGAAAATTGAGAGATTCCGGCCACCTCTCGCCGGAATCTTTGTATCAAAAGCTTTCTTTCTCATTCCTTTACAAAACCCAAGTGTTGGAATTGAAGATTAGTGAGATAGGTTAGAGATTTGACAAAAAGGACACAAAGGGGATTTTCGGATTTCTGGAGAAATTGTGAAATTTTGGCTCCAATTGAAGGTAAATCATGTTTCTTATGCTTAATTACATTGTATAATGATAAGCATTGTAGTATAGAGTTGGAGAAGGAAAAATTAGTGAAATTTGTGAGTGTTTGGAATGTTTTTGATGAAATTATTGTAATATTTTTATGTTGTTTGGAATTTGGCAATTTGATTTTGTTTATGTTGCTGCTGGAATTTATGTGGATTTGGATGTGTTCTTGATGGCTAAATTGTATGAGAAGTAGTACATTGAATGTTGGTTGAAGTGGCGGTGAAAGAGAATTTTATTGTTTCAAGTTTATTTTGGTTATGCTTTGGATCGTTGGGAATGGTTTGGGATTAATGTCATTTTGTGGGTAGCAGGGAAGCTTAAATAGTAAATAGTTGAATTTTGATGTTTATGCATGTAGATTTTTATGGTTAAGGTTTAAATCTTTTAAAACTATTTTCCTTTTTGCTTTCTTGATTCTTTAAATTATATAATCTAGAGAAAAGATATCATAGTTTTCTTTAATTTTTTTGGTTATGTTAGGAAAACTAATGACATGATCTAATATTCCATTTATCATACTGTCTAAACTTAAGGTTATTGGTTTTCAATGAATATTCAATATTTTAGTGATCTAGTTTATTTATTTTTTTAAGTTTTTTTTCCTAAATATATATTTTGTCTTGATCTCTAAGTTCTTCATTCATTGGGATCTGGTTTGATTTATCTCTACAGCACATCGATAATTGAGTCTCATCTAATTTAACCTCTTTTATGTAGTGCTGGTTAGTGAATGGATAGGAGTAATTACATCCTATTTAATTTTATTTCTCTTTTAGATAACATTAATAACTTTCAAAGGAAATAGTTTTGTGTATAATCTACTGTTGTATATAAATGACATAAAATATGAGAACTTTTGATATGCAGTAACTCAGAGGGAGAAGATGCTACCTAAGGCAGAGGCCATGGAGTCAATCATATTTTCTCTCTCAGAGGTCAAAAGCCAGGGAGGTATATGTGTGTATATATATATACACACATACTTAAATACATATATACATATACATATATATATATGATGTGTGTGTATGTGGTTTCTGAGTATTAGCTACTTTTTTTCTTTTCTATTTTCCCAATCAGATTATGTAACATGCATATGTTTATCTTGTTATTACAGAGACTGCCAGTAAGGAAGATATAAAAAAAAAAAACTCGGCAAAAGGACTGTGAGGTTGGATCTATGCTTTTATTGCTTTCTGATTAACTCTAATTTAAGATTGTTTGTTTTAGTATTTTTATGTTAAATAAAACGAAAACATGTTGATTTTGCACTTTTTTCCACGACCAAAGCAGCACAATGAAGACTACAAAAGAGTTTTGAAAGCTCAGTTTCTTTTTCTGGTGTGTCTCAACTGTATGTGCATATATGCATAACTGATTTTCACAATCTCCCTCAGAGGCAGAACCCAAATGTGCTGCACTTTGAAGATTTGTAAAGGCAAGTATATAGCTTTCATATTCATAGTACAAGTCAAAAATGAAAGTTGCCATCATTGCCTAATTGTTCTCAAATTAGAATGTATATTTAATCATATTCATGTGTTTGCTGTTATTCTTATTATCATGTTTGGTGTATTAATTTATCCTGTTCAGTTAAATTTCCAACTTTTCATCTGTGCTATCAATTGCAGGTCCTTGCGGCTAATTTTGTTGCTTTGATATGGAATCTGTGCTATCAAAGTATAATTTTTTTTTACCTTTTACTTGCTAGGTACTTAATTATTGCAATTTGTATCTCAGCTGCTACAGTAGGAGCATTGGATTTTGTCTGTTTTTTTTGTGTGTAAATCTTATTATATGTGATACATTATGCTTAGTGTACTTGTGTTAGAATTTGAATGTAAAAGATATTTTGTGACAATACAATATTATCCATTTTAATGTAAACTAAAATTTTAGTTGTGTCACAGATATGTAAATAAAAGTGAATTTTTGTATTAATTAGTACATATAGACATGATATTATAGCATGCAAACAATGTATAAGTGACGGCTGAGAACAGTGACAATTATATATTCGTGACGAAGAACCGTCACAACAACATTTATGTTACGGCTGCGAACAGTGACAATTATATATCAGTGACAGAAACCCGTCACACAGTTGTCACATAAGAGTGTCGTTGGCGACACAAAATAAATTGGGCAACTGTGACGGGAATCCATCACAAAGTCGTGACTAAGCCGCACAATTGTCACAGTTAGTTGGCCGTCACAATTAAGTAACAGTGATGGTTAGCCGTCACACTACTGTCACAAATGTCGTGATTGTGATGGAAGAGGATCTGTCACTTAATCCTTGCCGGTGGTGGCTCGCCAGAAATATACAATGGGTTGGCATATAAGTGACGGATTTTTGCCGTCACTTAAACTACATTTTTTGTGACGATAAACAGTAAACGGTCACTGAAGAGAATTTGTGTCGGGGCTATTGCGAAAGCACTGTGACGAGTTAGTTACCGTCACAGTTGGTGGATTGTGTGACGAATCCGTCACACATACTATACGTTGTGATGAATTTGCTTCCGTCACAGAAAGCTCTTTTTTTTTGGTAGTGACATTAACAAAAGTACCGCGGAAAAATAGAATTGTATCATCTGCATAAAGAAAATATAAAAGAGCCATAAAATTTGGAGTGAAAGGCATCAGGCAAAACGAACCTAAATACACCATATCAAGAATGTAATGGCCAAGGAAATTTTTAGCAATACAAAATAAAAGAGGAGATAATGGATGTCCTTGTGTAACCCCACTAGCACAAGAAAAATAATCAGCAAGAGAACCATTTACGAGATTAAAGATGCAAGCAGAAATAAAAATAGCTTTTAGTCACAAAATCCAGGCCACCAAAAAACCATAAGCAGTAAAAACTACAAATATGAAATCCAAACTATTGTATTAAAGGCTTTCCTTGTGTCTATTTTCGTAGCCACATTACGTCCAAAACAAAGGCAACCTATAACATTTATACAATCAGAAGTTGCTGCTATATAAACTTCGATATGGTGACCTGCAATGCTAGCTAGACGATCTACTAAAATCTTCATGACAATTTGAGAAAAGAAAGTTGCTGAGAATGATAGAGCAGAATTTCACAATGTTAATTGCATTTGGCTCTTTAGAAAGTAACACTGCAAAATTATAATTAAAACCAGGCTGAACAAACCCAGAGATAAACAAACTAATTTCCGTGCATACTTCAGACCCTAAATCCATCCAAGTCATTGAAATTAATAATAAAAATAAAGTAATACTAATTGAGTTCTTGAACTACCCTACCATGTTACAAACAAATCAAAGTAAACAACTGGCCTCATTAAAACCTAGATGGAGAAAAACCCACGTGAAGAAAACTGCAAGAAAGAAAACGAGTACTAGCAACGAGTAAATAATATAAACAAACCCAAAAACCCAAAATGAACCAACTAAACCAAAAATTATTAATTCCTGAGAGACCATCATGATGAGCTGATGTAAAAAATGTAGAAGATCCAAACTCCAAAAATTAGTAGCATCGGTAAGCGACTCATGAACCATATAAATGTAATCACCTTCCAACCAAAGATGAGACAACGAGCATATTTTAGCTACTCAATTGCATGAAGTGCTGTAGCAAGTTCAACCCAATAAGCAAAAGCCAAACAAAGAGAAATAAAGAATGCTCCTCTAAGAAACCCCTACTATTCTGGAAAATTCCCTTGCCACCTGCCAAAACAAGAGAACCCAAAGTTCTACCATCAATATTTACCTTACACCAACCCGGAGGCAGAAGTACCAAACCTCTGGGATAACACAAGGTGCCTTCGGCAAAATACGCTGCACTCCCAACTTTCGACGAAGATAAAAAATCATGTACTGCATTCTGCATCCTAACATTCTATAATAAATTAGATTATGAAATCACAATAGAAAGCATAACAAAAGATCTGTCCATGGGAACAAAATAATCATGATAAATTATTAATTTCTAGCATACAAAATTATGCTAAAAACAAAAACAAAAACAGCATGCAATAAATTTGCGACTTAATCACTAAACCTCCACGAATCACATGAAGAAAGAGATCAAAATAAGACTCATATCCTCTAAAAGAAATCTGAAATTGCACGTGAATAAAACCTCACAACGCCTTATCATAAGGACAGTCCAAAAACAAATAGTGAATTGATTCAAAAAATTAAGATAAATTAACACAAAGAAGATAGCTAAGCAAGAAAAGAGGACAAAAACAAAATATGATATATTTAATTAATATTACAAATAAATAAATTTTGATAAATATAATAATAAAAATACATTAAGACAAATTAAATTAAAATAAAAAATAAATTAGTATTGAATTAGGATAAATTAAATTAAGATTAAAAATAAATAAGTTAAGATAAAGATAAATTACATTAAGATAAAAAGTAAATTAAGATAAACTAAATTAAGATAAAAATTAATTAAGTTCAAAAAATAAGTAAAATAAAAATAACTTAAGATAAATTAAATTAAGATAAAAAAAATATAATAAATTAAGATATACTAATTTAAGATAAAAAAAATTAAGTTAAATAAATTAAGATAAAAATAAATTAAAATTAAATAAATTAAGATAAATTAATTTAAGTTAAAATATAAATTAAGATTACATTAAGTTAAATTAAATTAAGATTAAAATAAATAAATAAAGATAAAAATAAATTAGGATAAATAAAGATTAAATAAATTAAAAATTAAATTAAGATGAAAGTAAATTCACATAAATTATATTAAAATAAAAATTAAATTAAGATATATAAAGTAACATTAATTTATTAACATGAAAATAAGCTAAAATAAAATTAATATAAGATTAAATAAATTACAATAATAATAAATAAAGATCAATAAATTAAGATAAAAAAAAATTAAAATTAAAACAAATTAAGATTGTTAAAGATAAATTAAGATAAAATAAATTATTTAAAAAATCAAATAATAAATAAATCAAAAAAAAGAAAATGAATAAATTAAATTAAATTAAACAAATAAGTTAAATAAATTAACCGTTTGAGCTATCAAAAAGGTACAAAGGAAAAAGGATGTCCCAACTAGGTTGGAACCCCTTAAATCCAAGTGACCTGACTGATAGTTATATTACAAAAGAAAAAAGAATACAAAAAGTTCAAATAAAAAAAAAAAACATGCCTGCCTCATTAAAACCCCTTAGAGAAAAAAGGCCCAATAAGATAAAACTTCGAAGGAGAAAAAGGAGTACCCAAAAAAAATAAATAAACTCAATAAAAGAAAAACCACCTCAGAACACACAAAAGGACCACAACACCTAAGACACAAATCTAAAATTACAATGACCCCCAAATCTCCATAATGAGCCGATAACAATAATCCAGAAGATTATCTAACCAAGTCGCCTCCATAACCTCCACAGCAACCTTAGACAGACAATCCACCACTTGATTTCCTTTCCAAAAAATATGAATCACCTGAAAATTAATTGAAGAGATAAATTGTTAAAGAATTTTAGAGAGAGAAGTATTTCTAGCAAGAGAAAGTGTTATTTCTGAATATGCATGCCTTTCATTTATTAACTTACTTACTTAAATAACTACAAGCTCAACTAACAGTCCACAAAAGACTACCCAATGGTACTCACACTAACAACTCAATGCATTAAAATAGGAAAATCATAACAAATTGAAAAGATCCTAACAACCTGAAGACCAGTTCAACATCAGACTACCCCACCCCTTGCATGTCTTGCATGGCACATGCAAGAGAAATCTTACGCAACAATCCTTTCCACTTAAACAACCTTGTCCTCAAGGCTAAACCACGGATATGAGCGGAGTAGCCTCCTTGCATTTTCCCAAGTGGCATCTTCCAAAGGTTGACCACCCCATTTTACCAAAACTTCATACTTGGGTTTGTACTGACCATGTGGGACCACACGTTGCTGCAAAACCACCTCAGGTTGGGGAAGCAAGGAAATAGGCTCACTAACAGGTAAAGGCAAAAGCCTATTATCACTAGGTAAGGGACCCAAGTGTTGCCGAATAAGGCTCACATGGAATACATTATGAATTTGTTAGCCTTCAGGAAGAGAAAGCCGATACACCACAGGACCTAAATGTTTAGTAATAGCAAAAGGACCGAAGTAACGTGGACTTAGCTTTTTCGAAACATGCCGAGCCACCAATAGTTGTAGGGTTGCAGTTTAACATATACCCAATCCCCAATGACGAAGGAAACTTCTCGGCAATGCCGATTTGCTTGACTACGCATCTGATCTTGAGCTTTGAGGAGGTTTGAATGGAGAGTGCGCAGCATATGATTACGGTCTTGGAGATATGAGTCCACAGCTTCCACTCTCGAGGTTCCAGGAATGTAATTGGTGACTGACGGTGGTGGTACTCCGTAGACCACCTCAAAGGGTGACAAGCTAGAGGATGCATGGACTGAGGTGTTGTAATTGAATTCGGCCCAAGGAATCCAGTCAAGCCACTTATGGGGCTGATCTTCTACATAGCAATGCAAGTACTGTTCAAAAACTCGGTTCACCATTTCGGTTTGGCCGTCGGACTGTGGATAATAACTTGAACTCATTGGTAGAGAGGTTCCCTGGAGATAAAATAAAGATTGCCAAAAGGAAGTAAGGAAAACTCAGTCTCTATCACTCACAATGGAGGTGGGAATGTCGTGAAGACGAACACCTTAGCCACCGATGAAGCTGTGAATGGATGCTTAAGTGGAATGAAATGGGCATATTTTGACAGTCGGTCGACCACCACCAGAATAACCATATACCCCCATGAAGAAGGAAGTCCTTCAATGAAATCCATAGATATTTCAGTCCAAACCTTAGTAGGAATCGGCAGGGGTTGGAGTAGGCCAGCTGGCTTCAAAGTGTCAATCTTGTATTGTTGGCATGTGGAGCATTGCCGGATGAAGCTTTTGACTGATGCACACATGTTTGGCCAACAAAAGGTTTGTTTAAGCTTAGTCAACGTTTTATGATAGCCATAGTGTCCACCCATTGCAGAATAGTGATGTTCTTTGAGTAAGAGATGAACAAATGAGGATTGTGGAGATAGGAATATAACCCCATTCTTCAACCATATGCCATCACGTTGAGTGAACTTGGGTTGTTGAGACAAATCTTGGTAGTAGGGGTCATTTTTTACTTCCATCTTGAATTGGTCCTATCAGTCTGCCGTAGGCATTGATACAGAGAGAAATTGACATTCGATCTTCCTAGAAAGAGCATCGGCTACCCCATTGTCCACATCTTTTTTATACTCAATGGTATAATCATAACTTAGAAGTTTGGGAAGCCATTTAGTTTGTGCTAGGGTAGTGATCCGTTGTTCAAGGAGGTATTTAAGACTCTTTTGATCAGTTCACACCAAAAATGGTCTCCCGAGAAGGTAAGGACGCCATTTGTAGGTGGCTTTGACAATAGCGAGCATTTCCTTTTCATACGTGGACAATTGCTTGTTGGCTCCTTTAAGAGCTTCACTATGGTAGGCAATTGGTTGACCACCTTGTGAAAGTATAGCCCCTAATCCTGCACCACTTGCATCACATTCAATAATAAATGGTTTAGAGAAGTCAGGGAGAGATAATACCAGTGGACTGGTCAAGGCTTCTTTGAGCTGGAGGAAAGCATCATCTGCATCTTGGTTCCAATGAAACCCGTCTTTGGATAGGAGCTTGGTAAGAGGGGCGGCAATGTTACCGAAGTGCCGAATGAATTTCCGATAATTACTAGCTAGCTCCAAAAACCCACATAACTCTCTTATCATTTTTGGCTTTGGCCAAGCTAGAACAATGGCGATTTTAGAGAGATCCACCTCCACTCCTTGCTTCGAGATAATGTGTCCCAAGTAATCAACTGAGGTAACTCCAAAGCAGCATTTGGATTGTTCGGCATACATGTGGTTGGTTTCCAATAATGTTAGGACTATTCGTTTTTGGCCAAGGTACTTTTCCCATGTCTTGAAAAAAAATGATTATATCATCGAAAAAGACCAAAATGAATCGCCGAAGGTAGGGCCGAAATAGATTGTACATTAGACATTGAAAGGTGGCTGGAGCATTAGTCAAGCCAAATGACATGATGAGGAATTCATAGTGGCTGTCATGCATCCTAAATGCAATTTTTGGGATATCGTCGGCGTTAACCCGAATTTGGTGATAGCCTGCTCGCAAGTCCAACTTTGTGAAGTATCGTGCTCCTTGTAGTTCATCAAGCAATTCATCAATAATAGGGATTGAAAACTTATATTTAATTGTGATTTGGTTGAGAGAGCGGTAATCCACACAGAACTGCCAATAGCCATTTGCTTTCTTTACTAGCAACACCGGTGATGAGAAAGGGCTATGATTGGGGCGTATACAGCCGGTTTGTAAAAGCTCCTACACCATTCTCTCAATTTCCACCTTTTGATGGTAGGGATAACGATAAGGCCGAACGCTCACGGGTCCGCTATTTGGCTGCAAGGTGATGCGATGATCTTGTGTTCGGTTGGGTGGAAGCTCCTTAGGAGTTTGAAACATAGTGGGAAACTCCTTGCGATGATCTTGTGTTCGATTGGGTGGAAGCTCCTTAGGAGTTTGAAACACAGTGGGAAACTCCTCCAATAATCGCATCAAATCAGGGGTGAGTTGGCGTGCTTATCTCCTAGATCAATAGGAGTTATGTGGAGGAAAAATAGCTGCATTCTCGTAAGCCCACAAAAGTCCTTGGAAAAAAGGTCTTTTAGCCCCTTACGGTGAATGGTGTGGGTACTTTCTCCTTGCTTGAAATGCATGGTAAGCTTGGTGTAGTCCATTTCAATTGGTCCAAGAGTAGCAAGCCACTGGCCTCCCATTACCATTAGGCAAGCTGCAGCTGACAAAACAAAGAAGTCAGTTATAATAGGGGTACCTTGGATTTCCAGAGATATACCTTGGCACATTCCCACGCATTCCACCTTTTCACGGTTGGCCACAGTAACTTGGAATCACTTATTGCAAATAATGGGCAAATGACATTTTGTTACCACGGTTTGATCCACAAAATTGTGGGTGCTTCCTCTGTCAACTAAAATGACCAACTATTTGTTCTTTGATTTTCTTGAGCACACGGATAGTTTGCGGGTGATCCGTTCCAGCAATGGCATGTAAAGAGATTTCGGGAACTTCATTGGAAGAGTCTTCTTCCATTAAACCATCTTCCATCATGAATAGCTGGGGACGCTCACATCGGTGCCCCGGAGTGAACTTCTCGTCACAGTAGTAGCAAAGTCCTTTGTCTCTCCGTTCTCTTGCTTCCTGGGCGGTAAGTCGACGAGGGCCTGTGGTGTTAGCAGGTTGATTGAAACGTGGGTTAAAAGGTGGAGGTCCGAGGAGACCATTTTTGGAATTGGAGTTCACCTTCCTTGATATAGGCAATCGGAATGCCGGCGGAAGCCTCCGCTGCAATTGGTTCTTTTCCTCTATCAACCTAGCCACTCCGATAGCTTTTGCAAGAGAGCGGGGCTGCTTGATTTTGATCTCTAGTCTGATTTCATCCCATAACCCGGCAATAAAGCTACCAATTAAAAACTTCTCTGGGAGTCCATCAACCATTTGGGAAAGCCTTTCAAAAGCCTCCTGATAAGCTACCACAGTGGTGGTTTTTTTTAGCCGTGTTAGAGCCTCAGATGGGTCATCATAATCGGTTGGTCCAAATTGAATGAGGGCTACTGTCGTGAGTTCTATCCAAGTTAGAGGTCCGTGGAACTTCATCATCCATCAGTACCACTAGAGATCGATTCCTTCTAAGTGGAAAGAAGCTATCTAAGCCTGCTGCTCAATTGAAACGTTGTTGTAATCGAAGTATTGTTCCGCCTTGTAAATCCACCCATTTGGATCTTCACCATCAAATTTGGGAAACATAAGCTTGAGGAAGGGTTCATGGAGCTCCCTACATCCCACACTGGACTTTCCATTGGCAAACGGATTTTCCTCCATGGAAGGGGACTGTGCACCTTGAGAAATCTTCATGGATTGCAGATTGGTTAGTACTTGTTGAAGGAGGTTGGTCATTTGATCAAACCGGGACTCATGCCGAGACAACGCTTCATTCACTTCACTACGAAATTCGGCGTTGGTTTTTCCTCATGTATCCATGGCTCTGATACCAAATGTTAGAGATTTTTAGAGAGATAAGTGTTTCTAGAGAGAGAAAGTGTTATTTTTGAATATGCATGCCTTTCATTTATTAACTTACTTACTTAAATAACTACAAGCTCAACTAACAGTCCACAAAAGACTACCCAACGGTACTCACACTAACAACTCAAAGCATTAAAATGGGAAAATCAGAACAAACTGAAAAGATCCTAACAACCCGAAGACCAGTTCAACATCAGACTACCCCACCCCTTGCATGTCTTGCATGGCACATGCAAGAGAAATCTTACGTAACATAAATCGGAAAAAAAATAGACCATCTCGAACGAATAATCCAAGGAACCTATTCATAACTAGAAGAAATCAAATTCACAACATACATAGAGTCACATTCCAACCAAATATGCAACCAACCCTTCTCCATAACAAAATCCAAAGCACAAATTATTGTTTACAATTCAGCCATGTATGCCAATTTATTACCAAAAAGGCACAATAAACATCCAAGAATTTGACCCTGTCTATCCCGGAAAACACCATTTTCCCTTGCAGAACCAAGAGCACCATTGGCAGCACCATCTATATTACATTTAAACCACATATCAACCAGCCAAATCCAAGGTACTCAAATAATATTAGGAGCCAGCCCCTCAAAGCCGAAACACCAAGTATAGAAAACAAAACCAAATCCGAAACATAATTGGCCATAACAACCTTTTGATCCCTATTTTCCTCCTTAATCGCTGCACCAACTAAAATCATAGCCTTCGAAAAAGGCAGCAAAGTATCATGATTGAAAGCTTGATTACGAGCAAACCAGATAGTGGAGAAAACCGAAACTAAACCTGCAAGCCAAAGATTAAAAATTTGTGAGCTCATAACCAAATCAACATACCTCAAAAATAGATCAATAGGATCATAATTACAGGGAACTAAGAAACCAAATTGAGTAGTAAGGAAATCCCACTAACCAACTGCAAAATGAGAAGAAGTAAAAAGATCACAAAAAGTTTCCTTTTGACAATTTACAAATATAGCACCAAGAAGGCAAAGAAAAACCAATGTTCAAAAAAGCTTCATCAAGAGGCAATTTTCTATTAAAAAGCCACCAACACAAAAGAGACTTTGAAGGAAAAGTGAAATTTCTCCAAACAAACCTGGACCAACGAGGAGCATAAATGGAACCCAAAAGAAGGCAATAAACACCTTTGACTAAAAAGCTACCAGATGTTGAGTGCTTCCAAACCAAAGTGTCATCCGAAGAAAAATCCACCCAATGATGCGGAACTCCAAGTTTAAAGAAACTGTAATCCCAACACAGAAGATGATATGGAACAAACCCTAGGTAAAAACCCGCCCTATAGCACCTCTAGAAAACAATTGTATCTAGCAACACTAATTAGAAGTCAAATAATGAAATTGAAATTCGCCACAAAGTAAATACCTTTGATATGAAGATCAATTCCCAATGCAACAAGTAGAAGAAGAACTATCCTCACTTGGAACACACAAGTCTTGTTGAAAACAAGAGTGGATTCTCAATAATCAATAATCAAAGTTTTTTTTAACAAGCTGGTAACCTCCCCTTTATATAGAGATTATGGTTAGGTTAAGAATCAATCTAGACCATAAAATAATTAGGAAAGTAATCCTAAGGCTTAAAACTAACCCTAAATAAATATAATCCGAAAATAAAAAAAATTACAAAACTTCCATTATAATCTGGATATAGCAATAATTACGAAACTGCCATTATAATCTGAAAATAGCTAAATTACGAAAATGTCATTGTAATCCGAAAATAGCTAAAATTACGTCGTTTTGTCTTTGCAACTCCTGAGCAGCATTACCACCTTCATTCCTTGCTTGGACATCATGCTTAAATCATTATTATGCTTCATAAAAGTGTTTGGATCATGTAAATACTTGAATCGATCTTCATCAATTATTCTTTTCACAAGTCTAAGCATTCCCGCTTTGATATTCTTAGCTTGAGAATGCGTCAATGGTCCACTTAGTAGCACAATGTCTTCGCCACGAACATCCATACTAGAAGAGTGCTCGATGCCCACATCACCCAATCCGTTCAATCGTTTGATAGAAAAGGGAAAGCAATTTGAAAAATGCAAAAGACAATAGGTTGAACCGTAGACACGAAACAAACTTACTGGAACTGAACAATCAATCTAATAAAAAAATAATTAACTACATTAAATAAGTTAAACAAATAAGTTAGATTAATTAATTAAATTAATTAAACAAAAAAATAAATTAAATTATACAAGTAAATTAAATTAGGTATCTTAATTAAATAAATTATATTAAATTAAACGATTATATAAATTAAAGAAATTAAATAATTTAAAAAATTAGACAAATAAATTAATTTAAAGACATTGTTCAGATCATAACCGTCTGAGTATGTTTGTATCGAGCTCTTTTATTCCAGGCTCTTATCCTTTTAGATTTCTTAATATGTGGACCTCGCATGTGGATTTCTTCACAATTGTTAAGAATGTTTGGAATATGAGGGTGTTGGGTAATCCTATTTTTGGGTCGTGAGAAAGCTTCAAAAGGTTAAAGCCTCTCTTAAGCATTGGGATTTTGAGGCATTGGGGAATGCCCAATCTCGGGTTAGTCAAGCTAGGGAAACTCTTCAAAATGTTCAATTAGAGATTGCGACTGAGGGTTTTTTAAATTTCTTATTTCACAAGGAATTGGAAGCACCGAATGATTTGGATATGGAGTTGAAAGAGAGAACATATGCTTTTACGTGATCAGTGTAAGGCTAAATGGCTTTCGGAGGGTGACCGCAATATGTGTTTTTTTATGCGCTGATTCCTGTTTAAAAGGTAAACAACCTATGGGTTTTTTTTTTTTTTTTTTTTTTTTTTAAATTGATGGGTTGGATTGTTTTAATAAGACAATAATTCAAGACCATGTGGTCACAGTTACTTTAGTGAGTTGTTTTCTGATCACTCAGATTCTAATTTGGATTATGTGGATTTTAGTTAAGTAATTTCTCATTCGATGACTAATTTGGAGATTGATTTCTTTACTTATATTCCTTTAGCTGAGGACGTTAAAAAGGTCGTGCTTGATTTGGACCTCCAAAAGTTTCCCTACTCCATATGGGTTTTCTGGTTCTTTCTACCGTGTATGCTGGCCGATTATTGGAGATGATAGTGTGGCTGCAGTACAAAATTTCTTTGTCACGGGATGTTGCAACCGAGGCTGAATTTGAATTTTGTGGTGCTGATTTTGAAGTCTTTAGAGGCAGTTATGTTGACAATTTTAGAACCCATCATGCTTGGCAATTTTTGGTACAAGGTAATTTCAAAAATTATTATTGATTGGGTGGCTTCTATTTAGACTATGATTGTTTTGTTTAATTAGTTTGGCTTCATTAAAGGAATGCATATCAAGGACTGCATTGCACCGGTTCCTAATTGTGTCAACTTATTGGACAGGAAGTGCTTTGGAGGTAATGTAGCTTTTAAATTGGCATCAAAAAGGCTTTTGAAACTTTATCTTGACCTTTTTTTATAGCTGCTTTAAAAGCTTTTGGTTTTTTAGAAAAAAATTGTTCTTGATTGACACTCTTTTACATTCGGCTAGCGTATGATACCCTAACCTTGAGGTTAATTTTCTTGCTCGCGAGATGTGCTCTAAAGAGATCCATTATCTCCTCATTTGTTTTGTTTGGCAGAGGAATTACTCATTAGATCAAATTCTGTTTCTGTTGAAGAAGGTGAATTCCGATGTATGCTACGAGAGATATTATGGCTGCTTTTCATTTTTTATATATGATGATGATATTATTGTTTTTTGTCAGGTACAAAGAAAACTATTAAGCACATTTCTAAGCTTTTTCACTGGGATGGTTTTATTTAAAAACAAAATGTCAATTGGAATAAGTCATATATTATTTTAAGTCCTCGATTTCTGCTTCTTCTCATCTGTAGATTGTTCAGGAAATGGGTGTGCGGCCGGGCTCTCTTTCTTTTAACTATCTTAGTGTGCTGCTCTTTAAAGGCCAGCCTACTTCTTTCGCTCTTAAACGTATAGCTGATAAAATTTTACAGCATTTTGAAGCTTGGAAAGGTAAGTTGCTTTCTTATGCGGGAAAAGCTTGCCTTTTGTTCACTCTCTTATGGTGTATCGCTGGCCGACCTCTCTTATTAATTTTATGAACAATGTTATTAGAGATTTTATGTGGTATGGCTCTATTATTGACAGGAAATTGGTGACTATGGCTTGGTCTTCAATCTCAAAGCTTTTAAGATTGCCTTGCTTGGCGAACTGGTTTAGAAGGATGTGAATTCGGACACTCTGGTTTTTCATTTTCTTCATTCAAGGTTCAAGGGTAAGCTTAATAAATTTGTTTATTTAACTTTTTCTGTTTGGCTTTATACGGACTACTCAAACTGATTTTTTTAGATATTGTGGCTGGGCTATTAGTCGGCATTCTCAATTGCGTTTTTGGCATGATAATTGGCTAGGTCAACCTATTTCTGAGTTAATGGGGTACTGGCAGGGACTAGTCTCGGAAAATAGGATTACAAATTTTATTTCAAATGACGGTGTATTAAATTTTTCTACCGAGTTCGGAATTTTTTTCCCACACCTTGTTGACATGATTGAGAAATTTAAGGTTTCTTTTGCTAATAACGAAAGACTAGTTTGGAAACCTTCAAAATGGGGTGAAGCGACTTGTAAGAGTATGTATTTTCATATTTTATATAAATTTGAAGTAATTGTATATTTAATTTTCAATTATAAGTGACAGTTACCTTTAAAGTGTCCCCTGTTGAATGTTTAGTTTCTAATCTTAACTTATTTTTAAATTTAGTATAGATTGTAAATAAATTTAAAGTAATTTTAAATTAAATTTTTAACAATAGGTAACACATTTATCTTAAAAGTATCTGATATCGTATTTTAAATTTTTTTTAATCTTATTTTTTATATTTAATTTATTTTCAATTTATTTTAAATTTAATTTATTTAAATTCAATTTACATTTTAAATAATTCCAACTAATTTTTAATTAATTTTCAACAATAGGACATACATTTTTTCTTAAAAGCGTCTCCAGTTATATTTTAATTTTTTATCTTAATTAATTTTTATTTTTATTTAATTTTCTATAAATTTAAAGTAACTATACATTAATGTCTCAAAACTAGGTAAAACATTTATTTTAAGAGTGTTGGCTATTGAATTTTTATTTTTTTAATCTTAACTTATTTTTTAATCTCATTTTAACTTTGAAATAAATTAAAGGAAATTTTAAATTAATTTTTCAAGAATGGGGTACGCATTTTTCATAAAAGTGTCTGCTATTTTATTTTTAATTTTTAATCTTAATTTATTTTTAAATTTCAATAATTTTATATTTAATTAATTTTTCAATTTAATTTTTTTTTAAATGTGATTAGTTTTAAATTTAATTTATTTTAAATTTTTTTACTTTTCAATTTACTTTATTTTGCAATTTAATTTACATTTGAAACAAATTTAAAGTAATTTTGAATTAAATTTTCAACAATAGGTGACACATTTATTTTAAAAGTATCCGTTATTGAATTATTAATTTTTTAATCTTAATTTATTTTTAAAATTGATTAATGTTTTAAATAAATTTATAGTAATTTTTAAAATGGGGCTGCCAATGGTTCTACTGGCCTTGGTGGTTGTGGTGGTATTTTTTCATACCTCCCTGCAACTTTATCAAGGATTGTTTTTGGGCTCCTTTATTTGTTGTTTTTGCTCATCAACTTTATTGCAAAAAAGTTCCAATAGTCTCATATTTAGATCGAGTCTGATTTGACTTATGTTGTCGATTTATTAAAAAAGCTATATGTTTCAGTTCCATGGCATTTAACAGTTTGTTTGGTCTAACTGCTTGGATTACTTATCTTTTATTCATTTCAAGTTTTCTTATATTTTCTGCAAAGGCCGAGTTGCAGACATTCTTTCTAAAGAAGTGGTTACTTTGCCAGATGTTGTTGGTTTTTTTATACCCAAATCTTGTATTAACATGATTTTCATAACTTACTAAGTATTGGTACATTTCATTTTAGTTAACTGGTATTACTTTTATTGTTAGGACCCGCACTTCCGCACTATCCAAGTCTTGCTGCAGGACTTAATCACGTTGATTAAGTCTCTAAACAGTCAACAATCACCATTATTATCAATTCTACAACCCAAACTCCTAGATGCCAAAAAAATTAATAAAAATTTCGACATATTTTACATGTATCCGCATGTCCAAAACAATAATTCTACAATATTCCAGTTCACCAAACTCTACCATAATTCAGTAAACTCACAGCAATACATCCATATACATAATCTCCAAAATATAATTATAAAATTGTATTGCAGATTATATTTCTATCATACTACCATTTAATACACAACTAGACATTAAACTAGTACAATCTAATTTCACTACTACTACTTCTAACTCGCTACTTCGACGCTTACTAATAATAGTAGAAAAGCTAAGGATCCAAGAACTTATCTGAAATATTTTTAGAATTTAATGGTGATGTGAGTATTTGCATACTCAGTGAGTAGAAACTAAAAAGGAAAATAATATTTTCTTCCATACATAACGTATATATAAAAATTTGTTTATACATACAATCTCTTTTGAAAGTAGTTCATCTTCCAAATTTTCAAATTTCAAAACATTCATATATATATATTTATTTAACATAATTAATATATATATGTTTATGTCAAAATGTTTTGAAATATAAAATAGCACACACAATCAATGAAACACAATATATGATGGCTATTCAATGAAAAACCACAGAACATATATATATGAACACATCATATATATACCGGGCGGGTAAGCTAACCATTAAATCTCTAGTGAAAAGCCATATACATATATGTGAACAAATCAACATATACCGAGCGGGTAATAACATTTTCTGTGAAAACCATTGTCCCATCATATATTCACACAAATATATGCAATTCATAATCTCAACTTGGCAGCATAAATCATCGCACAAGCATAAATAATCTAGCGGCATAAACCATCGCCCAATAACTTGGCGGCATAAACCATCGCCCAAGTAAATAACATCCCTACTTGGCGGCATATCACATCGCTTAAGTAGTCACCAACCATATCCAATGACAACTTTCCTACTCGACGGCATAATCATCATCCAAGTAGTCACCAACCTTGATAAACTTTACTCGGCAGCATACTCATCGCCCAAGTAGTTACCAAACATAAATATCATACATTTATGAATTCACACAAAAATGATCACATTCATAAATATTTACTTTAAATTCATAATTAAAGAATTCTTTTAAGCACATGTATAATATGTATGTATTTATTCCAAATGAAATAACAAAGTAATATATATATATATATCAATCTATATATGTGTTCCAACTCACAGAAACGCTTTGTTGATGTCTATCCACGGTTGGTTGCTCCTTGTCGTTCAACTGGAGTAGTTCCTTCCTCTAGTAATGGCATAAAATAATATTACAACATATTTCATTACCATAATGTAAAGTAAAACCCCCTTTTTATTACCTATTTTCATACTTGTGCAATTTTTCTTCTAATAACATAGGTTTATTAATTATATTTTTACCCAAATGATTTTTAGAACTTAATACCTAAATTTTTTATTCTTAACTATCATCACAATTAATTTCCAACTAAATTTATATCATCATCCACTTAAATTTTCCAATTAAAATTACTAACTGTCAACCAAATATAAAATCAACCTTCACAATTCCTCTATATCTCTTAATTATAATTTATTACATTAACTACAATCACAATTCCTAATCTATCATCATAATTTCATCAAAGCACATTCCAAAAACTCACTAATTTCACTAATTTTTCATTCTCCAACTCTATACTACAATGCTTATCATTATAAAATGTAATTAAGCATAAGAAACATAATTTACCTTCAATTGGAGCAAAAATTTTACAATTTCTCCAAAAATCCGAAAATCTCCTCTGTATCCTTTTTGTCAAATCTCTAACCTAACTCACTAATCCTCAATTTCAATGCTTGGGTTTTGTAAAGGAGTGAGAGATGAAACTTTTGGTACAAAGATTCCAGCGAGAGTTGGCCGAAATCTCTCAATTTTCGGTGAGAAGGAAATTCGATTAAACTCTAAAAACTCACACCTAGAGTGGTTCTTGGTTAAAATAAACCTCATCAAAGTGTTTTAAATACTCTAAAACCTATGGGTAACCTATTTCTAAGGTTGATTTGAAGGAGATTGAAGAAGAATGAAATTATTTTCTTTCAAAAGCTTGGCCAGCTCAACAATGGAGGAAAGAAATTTGCAGTCTGCGTGAAGAAGAAGTTGATGGCCTCATATTTAAATCAGCTTTTCAACTTTCCAATTTTGCCCCTTCCATCTCTTCACATAATTATTTGTTTTCAAGGGCAAAATGGTCATTTGTCATTTTTATTTAATTTTCTCATTTTTTTACTTTCATTTTTATTTTTATTTGTCTTTTTTACACTAATTCCAATTAAAATCACTAACACATAAATTTTAACTCTAAGTTTTATTTCCCTTGGATTAAATTTTAAAACTAACAAATTTATTTCAGTATACTAGCATTAGTGTTATTAATTATATTATTAAACATAATTAACTCTAATTACCTTACTTATCACTATTTTTGTTTTAGGATGTTACATTTATTGTCTTGCTGACGGTTTGTTAGGCTTTGGCTATTTTCGGCGCCGAGGCTTCTTTATTTGTCTTTTTCCCTTGTAAACACTAATTTCTTTTCAATATATCTTGCTTGTGGGTTTTGGTGTGGTTGGAGAGTGCCAACATAGTTGGGATGTCTTTTCCTCTACTACCCATAATTAATAATTTTTATTATTTTTCAATTTAATTTATTTTTCAATTTAAATTTATTTTTAAATATAATAACTTTTAAATAAATTAAAAGTAATATTAATTTTTTTCAATAGGTGAGAAATTTATCACAACATTGTCTGCTATTGTATTTTTAATTTTTAATTTTAATTTAATATTAAATTTAATTTAATTTGATAGTTAATTTATTTTTAAATGCAGCTTATAAATTTAAAGAAATTAAAAAAAATTATCAACCATAGGTTCCATATATATCTTAAAAGTGTCTGCTATTGTATTTTTAATTTTTAATCTTAATTTATGACAAGACCCAACCCACCTGGATCCTACCTGCATGACTTAATATTACTATTAAGCTATTAAGCATTCGTTTAAATCTATCAAACCGTTAATCAAAAACGATAAGAACCCATAGACCGAAAGATTTTTTTTTTATGCCAGAAATTTTATTAGAAATTTCAGCAACATTTCGTCTGTTTTTCTAATATTCCCAAAATACAAATAATTACAAACCTGCAAGGAAAATCATTTCTATACAGTGTTCACTCTACCAACACAAATATCCAAATCAAATAAAGCTACGCCTCGGTAATTAACTCAACACTCAAACAAATATATTGTTTAAGTAAAGTGTAGCTGGACTCAGTGTAAAACTGAGCTGCCTATGATGTGGGCATTGAGCTCTCTTCTAGCATGGATGTTCGTGGAGAAGACATTGTGTTGCCAAGTGGACCAGTGACGCGTTCTCGAGCTAGGAAGATCAAAGCGGGAATGCTTGAACTTGTGAAGAGAATAATTGATGAAGATCGATTCAAGTATCCACAAGATCTAATCACTTTTATGAGTCCTAATGATGATTTAAGCATGATGTCCAAGCAAGGAATGAAGGTGGTAATGCTACTCGGGAGTTGCAAAGACAAAACGACGTAATTTTAGCTATTTTCGGATTACAATGGCAGTTTCGTAATTTAGCTATTTTCGGATTATAATAGCAGTTTCGTAATTATTGCTATTTCCATATTATAATGGCAGTTTTGTAATTATTTCTATTTTCGGATTATATTTATTTAGGGTTAGTTTTAAGCCTTAGGATTACTTTCCTAATTGTTTTATGGTCTAGATTAATTCTTACCCTAACCCTAATCTCTATATAAATGGGGTTACTAGCTTGTAAGAAAAAAACTTTGATTATTTATTATTGAGAAACCTACTCTTGTTTTCAACAAGACTTGTGTGTTCCAAGTGAGGATAGTTCTTCTTCTACTTGTTGCATTTGGGAATTAATATTCTTATCAAAGGTATTTACTTTGTGGCAAATTTCAATTTCATTATTTGCCTTCTAATTAGTGTTGCTAGATACAATTGTTATCTAGAGGTGCTATATGGCTGGTTTTTACCTAGGGTTTGTTCCTTATCATCTTGTGTGTTGGGATTACAATTTCCTTAAGCTTGGGGTTCCGCATCAGCCTCATACCCATTTTAATAGGGATCAAGCTACATGTAGTTCCCACAACATATTTGCACTGAACATGCCACTACCAGTCACATCAACACATTCAACATAATTCTCATTTGTCATCTCTTAACCACTTTTAACCGCGTCAAAGCTTTTTAAGTAAATTTAGCAAGATAAAACTCATAGCTTGGTGGCATAATTCCTCACCCAAGCTTGCAGCACCCCTGCTTGGCGGCATAATTCCTCGCCCAAGCAGTTCTCAACCACACAATCATATCAATATAAACATTCACAAACCAAGATTCACAACAATTATTTCCACATAATCATTCATAAACCAAAATCCACATACGCAATCAAATTAGTTCTCAAACGGTCAAACAGCAATACAGCTAAACTCAAGCCACAATTTCCCCAGCAATTATTTAAAATTCACAATGAAATAATCACATAATATATATATTCCGTAACCGTTATCTATAACCATGAAATTCAATCACCCAATCAAATCCTATAGTCTCAACATACCAATTCCTTCTAAAGCAATCACCAAAACATATTTACATACATATTTATATCACAAATCATCAACAATTCCTATTTTAACAGTTATTGACAACATAGCTCAAAATTAAGTAAATTCCAAATACGCAACTATAATATGTAAATTATATATCAAAACGAAGCCTAAAGAGAGTAGAATACAACCAAGAATTTACTTCGTCCAACAGCCGTCGATGGTGGCCAGAAAATGGCCGGGAAGTTGCAGCCGAACACCCTCCACTCGTACTATCCACACGAACGAGATTTGGGACGAACGGATGCCGGAATCAGCCTCAGGAGGTCCAAAAGAGGGGGAAAGAACCGGCCCCGCAACCATAAACCGCCGGGATGCTGTGACCGGAGGAGAAACAGGTTCGCCGGCTCCTTTGAGTTTTTCTGCGATTCACGGGGTTTCACGGCCATGGCTTGGAGGGGAAAGGTGGAGGGAGACGCGGGCCATCTTTTCCGGGCGGTGGGTCGGCCTATTCTCGCCGGAATCCAGCAATTGCGAAAAAGGGGCTGACCGAGTTTCCTTTGATTTTCGGTGATCTGGTCGTTCCCACGGGCAGTCACTGGTGCCATTGAGGAGAAAGGACTGCCGACTCCACATTCCAAGTAATTTTTGGCCCGATCTGGCCGAAAAACAGTCGTTGCCAGCGAAGAAGACAGAGGTGCGGTGGTCGGGCTACGAGGGAGGACTGGCGTCGGGGTGGCTCTTGCATGCGTGCCTTCCAGACCCTTCTGGACACATTAAAGATAAAGGCAGGGGCAAAATAGTAATTTCTCCAGTAATTGAAAAATTACCAAAATTGCCCTCACACTATTTCAATCATAACTTCTCAATCTTAGCTCAGAATCGAGCGTACTACTAGTCTACGAACTCGTATCGACTAGCTCTACGCAACGGTACCACAGTCAAAGCCATAACACGCTCACACAAAAAGTTAACCCCGAGCCTCTCAAAGTCAAGCTTAAAAATTTTACTATATTTTCTTGGTACGGGATGTTACAATTTATATAAAATTAAATTAATATTTAAATTTAATTTAATTTTTTAATTTAATTTATTTTTCAATTTAATTTAACTTTTTTTAAGACAATTTAATTTAACTGGAATTTGAAAATATGGTTTTCTCTTCTAGGGTTTGGCCTTGTCTTTTATGGAGATTTTGGTGTAATTTTTTTGGTTTTTCGATGTGTTCTTACTTCAATGGCTTCTCTCCAAGTGCTCTGGTTGCAAGTCATAAGGAATCATAACCTTCATCTAGGCTTATGGATAACGTAGATGTCAAGAAAGGTGATGAAGCTATTTTGGGTAGCTTGACTTTTTTGATCTCTCCACAAAGAAAAGTTACTCATGTTTCAAATGGTTATAATTCTACGGTTCTGGTTATGATTTCTCTTGGGATGGAGACTTTGAAGACATATGAGGATTCGGAGTTGCAGCGACGTAAATCCTATGCGCAAGCAACTCAAGGTAAAATTTTTTGATCTAAAATTTTAATGAGGCCGGTAAGGTTTTTGTTTTTGGTTACTAACTACAATGTCTACTACGGACTTAATTGTACGTAATTTTTCTTCATTTTAATGTGAGTTGGCTTTTAGGTGTACCAAAACCTAGCTGAAATGTCCATTAGTTGTCTCTCAGCCTTTTTGATTACATATAATTAGTTTTAAATTTATTTTATTTTTAAATTCATTTATTTTTCAATTTACTTTATTTACTATTTAACTTATTTATAAATTGAATTTCCATTTGAAGTAAGTTTAAATGGATTTCAACAATGGGTGACACATGCATTTATCTTAAAAGTGTCCGTTATGTATTTTTAATTTTTTTAATCTTAATTTATTTTTAATTTAATTTACATTTTAAATAAATTTAAGGTAGTTTGAAATTAATTATTCGACAACTGGTGACACATTGATCTTAAAACTGTCATCCATTGTATTTGTTATTTTTAAACTTAATTTGTTTTGAACTTTATTTTATTTTTCAATTTAATTTATTTTTATTCTTAATTTTATTTTTGAATTTAATTTACATTTCAATTAAATTTATGTTATTTTTAATCATAACTTATTGTTTTATTTAATTTACATTTCAATTAAATTTAAAGTGATGTTAAATTATTTATCAAGAATAGGTTACACATTTTATCTTGAAAGTGTACTTCATTGTATTTTTACTTTTTAATCTTAATTTATTTTTAAATTTAATAATATTTAAATATATTATTTTTGAATTTAAATTATTAATTTAATTTATTATTCGATTTCAATTTAATTTATTTTTGAAATTAAATTAAATTAAATTAAAATCATCTAAACAAGGTAAATAAAATTAAACAAAATAAATTAAATAAAAAAAAGTAAATTAAAATAAAATAAAATAATCAGAATATGCTACTTGCAAGAGTCAGAGACACAAGCAAGCAAATTTAATAAAAATAAGAAGTAGTTATACAAAACACAAAATAGCCAAGGAAAAAACAACTAACAAAACCAAAACAAAGAAACTAAAATATGATAAATGGATTATTTCTTAAAGGACCTAATAATTGGTGTGCCCCCCATGTTCATGGGACCGCTAGAAGCTTTAAGACGGTGACCTCGTCGCCAACTATGAGTAACTTGTTCCCAAGGTCCAGCACCTTGATCCACAACTGCAGTCTCATCGAGAGGGATAAAATTAAGATTTTTCATGCACCGTGTGCAAAACATCAAAGTCACCAAGAAAAGGCACTAAGGCATATTACGTGGGACCAACAATGAAATCATCATCGACTCTTTACTAAACCATAGTCTCTTTGTGTCTTGAGCCTGAATCCATTTGAGAAGCATATTCTAAACTGGGTGTTGAATCACTAGAATCCAGACTCGCTTTCTCAAAAACCATAGGTTTTGTTTGCTTAGAAACCACCTATTAACCAGATCCAACATCCTCAACTTGAACAACTTCATCTTTTAAAGCAATCGCATCTTGAGTGCCCACGACACTAGAACTAGGATTTGTCTTAACAGTATCATCATCAACTTGTTGATGAGGCTTAACAACAAAATCGTGCTTTGTAGATTTTGAAGCCATTATCTCAACATTCTTCTTAAAGATTCTACATTTTGAAACAATATGGCCAACACTGTGACAAGATTAACAAAAGTCAGGGATGTTCTCATAAAATAAAGGATCCGGATACATCCCTTTTCCAAATCCAACATAAGAAAATCCGCAATATGCTCTGAAAGATCAACATGTATAAGAACCTGACCATGATGCCCTAAATTCTCAGAAATAGTATTATGATCTATTTTAAAATAACACCAACACCCTTTCCAAGATCAGAAACAACTAGCGGATGCCTAAACTCCTAGGAAAGCTCATTGAACCTAACCCAGACTTTAAGATTGGTTGATTTCTGCACATTGGGATTGAAGTTTGGAACCCGAGCTTGCAATCTCAAGACACCTGGCTTTTAAGATAAAGCACCCAAAGTGATGTGGGCATCGAGCGCTCTTATAGCATGGATGTTCTTGGTGAAGACATTGTGCTGCAAAGTGGACCAGTGACGCGTTCTCGAGCTAAGAATATCAAAGTGGGAATGCTTGGACTTGTGAAGAGAATAATTGATGAAGATCGATTCAAGTATTCACATGATCCAAACACTTTTATGAGGCATAATGATGATTTAAGCATAATATGCAAGCAAGGAATGAAGGTGGTAATGCTGCTCGGGAGTTGCAAAGACAAAACGATGTAATTTTAGCTATTTTCGAATTACAATGATATTTTCGTAATTTAGCTATTTTCGGATTATAATGGCAGTTTCGTAATTATTGCTATTTCTGGATTATAATGACAGTTTTGTAATTATTTCTATTTTTGGATTATTTTTATTTAGGGTTAGTTTTCAGCCTTAGGATTACATTCCTAATTATTTTATGGTCTAGATTAATTCTTAACCTAACCCTAATCTCTATATAAACGGGAGGTTACTAGCTTGTAAAAAAAACTTTGATTATTGATTATTGAGAAATCTACTCTTGTTTTCTACAAGACTTGTGTGTTCCAAGTGAGGATAATTCTTCTTCTACTTGTTGCATTGGGAATTGATCTTCTTATCGAAGGTATTTACTTTGTGGCGAATTTCAATTTCATTCTTTGCCTTCTAATTAGTGTTACTAGATACAATTGTTATCTAGAGGTGCTATAGGGCGGGTTTTTACCTAGGGTTTGTTCCATATCATCTTGTGTGTTGGGATTATAGTTTCTTTAAGCTTGGGGTTCCGCATCATTTTGTATCAGAGCAAGGCCAAGATAAATTCCTATTTATCTTGTTCTTTGTTTTTCTTTTTAGAGTCTTTGATTAGCTTTTTTATTTTCTGCGTTTTTTTTTCTTTTGTTCTTGAATTCTTCGTGTTCTTCATTGTTTTTGGTGTTTTAGTACCCCAAAAAAAAATCATAAAAAAAAGCAGAAAAAGAAGAATCTGATTATATATACAAAAAAACAAAAAAAATAAAAAAAAATAAAAAAAATCGTAGCAAAAAAGAAAATATTGAAAGTTGGAATATTGAGATTGGTTGCTTGCAAATTAGGAAAGTTATTTATTTCTAATTGATTTCTGATTTTTATTAGTCCTTATTTCCTACTTTTTCTAATTTTTTTGTTTCTTATTCTCATAGTTTCTTATTTTCTTACTTTCTTATTCTCATAGTTTCTTATTTTCATACTTTCCTATTCTCATTGTGTTGATTTTATAGAGTAATTATTATTTGTTTGATTACTCTTTTGCCCTTTTCTTTTGTGCCAATTTTGCTCTAGAATTGAACTTGCTTTTATTGTTAGGTTTTAATTTTGAAATTTTCTATTTAGTTTTATATTTTTGTTTAAGAGAATTGGTTCTGAAGTGCAACTTGGTGAACAAGACTTGTGTGGTAAAAGGCTTGAGTGGTGAGCATATAGAGGGGTAAAAGCCAAATTTGAGTGAAACACGAGATTTTACCATTTTTGAGTTAAACACATAAGGGAGTGTGTAAGAATGTCTAAAAGAAATGGAAAAGGAGTTTCTACTTCGGAAGAAGAGCAAGTGGCAACATCGGATCCAAAACTCGTATGACAATCTTTGGAAGGTGAGTATAGAAAAATGGAAGAGATATTAACTTCTAGAATGGAAGAAACATTGAAATCTAGGATGGATGAGATGATGGAGCAAATGAGGGAGATGACCATGGCCATGTCCAATACTACTAGAAGGGAAGGAACACGACCCAGGAGACAAGAAGTAATTGTTTCCGATGAAGACGAGTATGAAGTCCAAACTGTAAGAAGAAGACCTAAGAGAGAGGAGCCAAGAGGAGGAAGGGATGACAACCTAAGTTCGATTAAGATGCACATTCTACCATTCAAGGGAAGAAGTGATGCCGAGGCATACTTGGAATGGGAAAAAAAGGTAGAGTTAATATTTGATTGTCACAATTACTCTGAGGTGATTGTCACAATTACTCTGAGGAGAAGAAGGTTAAACTAGCTGCAGTGGGGTTCCAATTCGAAGTGGAACAAGTATGACAACAATAAGAGTGAGAAAAACTTGGAGACCAAAGAGAAAATTGGAGATGCATCCAAGTTCAAAGATAAGAGTGCCAACCCAACAAGAGGTACTTCTAATCCTAACACTTCTAGTACTTCTAGATATAGGAAAATAAAATGTTTTAAATTTCAATGGTTTGGGCATTTTGCTTCCAAATGTCCAAATAGGAAAACTATGTTGATGAGGGGTAATGAAGTAATGTCGGAGTCTAAGTCCGATGACAAAAGGCCACCATTAAAGTATGATTCTAGTGAGGATGAGGATGTAGAATATCCTGTGGTTGGAGAGTCCCTAGTAATTAGGAGGGTTTTAAATTTGAAGGTGAAGGAAGAGGGACTAGATCAAAAGGAGAATATTTTTCACATTAGATGTTTTGTGGGTGGTAAAACATGTAGTTTAATCATTTATGGGGGTAGTTGTGCTAATGTTGCTAGTACTACTTTGGTTGAGAAGTTGGGAATAGTATGTGAAAAACACCCTAACCTTTATAGGTTACAATGGTTGAATGATAGTGGGGAGATTAAGGTAAATAAGAGAGTGAAAGTTGCCTTTTCTATTGGAAAGTATAGTGATGAGGTTTTGTGTGATGTAGTACCTATGCAAGCGGGGCATATTTTGTTGGGTAGACCGTGGCAATCCGATAGGAGGACTATCCATGAAGGTTTTAAGAATAGGTATTCTTTTGAGCACAATGGAAAGAAAGTCACACTTGCACCTTTATCTCCAAAAAAGGTGTATCTTGAACAATTGAAACTATCCAAAGTTTCCCATGGGGATTTGGAAAGTGAGGAAAATAAAATAATTTGAGTGTAAAAAGGCCAAGAGTGAAAAAAATAAAAATAAAGGCCCAATGGTGAGTGATTGCACTAGTAATAAAGAGGAAAGTGCAAGAGAGAAAAGTGAGAAGAGTGAAAAGAAAAAGAGTTTTTATGCAAAAGAGAGAGAAATCAAGAGTGCATTTTTAGGCAACAAAGCAATATTGTTGGTAAGGTTTTGAGAGTTTTTGCTTTGTGAAACTAACCTTAACCCCGATTTGCCTAGTGTTTTTGTCACTTTATTGCAGGATTTTGACGATGTTTTCCTAGAGGAGATGCCGACTAGATTGCTGCCATTGAGAGGTATTGAGCACCAAATAGATTTTGTACCTGGAGCAAGCATTCCAAACCGACCAGCCTATCGTAGCAATCCCGAGGAAACGAAGGAGTTACAATGGCAAGTGGAGGAGTTGCTAGCAAAAGGTCATGTTAGGGAGAGCATGAGTCCTTGTGCTGTACCGGTCTTATTGGTACCCAAGAAGGATGACACGTAGAGGATGTGTGTTGATCGTCGAGCAGTGAATAAAATAACGGTAAAGTATCATTATCCCATTCCTAGGTTAGATGATATGCTTGATGAATTGCATGGTGCTTGCTTATTTACTAAGATAGATTTAAAAAGTGGATACCATCAAATTCGGATGAAGCAAGGGGATGAGTGGAAAACTGCTTTTAAAACAAAATATGGTTTATATGAATGGATGGTTATGCCTTTTGGGTTAACTAATGCTCCTAGTACATTTATGCTATTAATGAACCATGTTTTAAGGGAATTTCTAGGAAAGATTGTGGTTGTATATTTTGATGATATTTTGATATATAGCAAAAGTTTAGATGACCATGTGATGCATGTTAGCCAAGTGCTAGATGTGCTTAGAAAAGATAAATTATATGCAATTCTTAAAAAATGCACATTTTGTATAGATAAGCGTGTTTTTATTGGTTTTGTTGTGAGTGCATAGAGTGTTGAAGTAGATGAAGAGAAGATCAAGGCTATTAATGATTGGCCTACACCTAAGAATGTGTCTGATGTAAGAAGTATTCATGGTTTAGCTGGCTTTTATAGAAGGTTTGTGAAGGACTTCTCTACCATAATTGCTCCTTTGACTGAGATTGTCAAAAAGGAGGGAGGTTTTAAATGGGGTAAGGAACAAGAACATGCGTTTCAAACTTTAAAAGATAAGTTATGTTTTGCTCCTATTCTTGTTCTACCTAATTTTGATAAGATGTTTGAGGTTGAATGTGATGCTTCTAGGATTGGTATAAGTGCTGTTTTGATGCAGGAAAAGCGTCCCGTTGCATACTTTAGTGAGAAGCTAAATGGAGCTCAACTCAAGTACTCAACGTATGACAAGGAGTTGTATGCGTTGTTCGTGCCTTGGAAGTGTGGCAACATTACTTGCTTCCAAAAGAGTTCGTGATTCATACCGATCATGAGTCTCTCAAACACATCAAGGGACAAGGAAAGCTCAACAAAAGGCATGCAAAGTGGGTTGAGTTCATAGAGAGTTTTCCATATGTGATATGCTACAAGCAAGGTAAGGATAATGTAGTAGCTGATGCATTATCTCGAAGGTATGTTCTCATAACTACATTAACTTCTAAGTTGTTAGGTTTTGAGCAAATGAAAGACATGTACGCAAGTGATTCTGATTTTAAGGATATTTATGTTTCATGTGAACAAGGTGCATTTAATAAATTCTATAGACATGATGGTTTTCTGTTTCGTGGTTCAAGAATTTGTATGCCAAATTGCTCTATTAGAGAATTGCTTGTTAGAGAATCACATAGTGGTTGTTTAATGGGTCATTTTGGTGAGCATAAGACTTTATATGTGTTAGTTGAACACTTTTATTGGCCACATATGAAATGGCATGTTCAAAGAATTTGTTCTCAATGTATTGCATGTAGACAGGCCAAGTCTAAGTCTATGCCACATGGGTTATATACACATTTGCCTATTCCTAATGAGCCTTGGGTTGATATATCCATGGATTTTGTCCTTAGGTTACCTAGAACTAGGAAAGGTAGTGATAGCATATTTGTGGTTGTTGATAGATTGATGCTGACATCATAAAGCAATATTCTACCATTGGAACAAAAGATGATGTTTTAAGCATGATGTTCAAGCAAGGAATGAAGGTGGTAATGCTGCTCAGGAGTTGCGGAGATGAAACGACGCAAATTCAAAAATAAGGATCTTATAATGGCAGTTTCGTAATTTTAGCTATTTACGGATTATAATGGCAGTTTCGTAATTTAGCTATTTCCATATTATAATGGCAGTTTTGTAATTATTGCTATTTTCGGATTATATTTATTTAGGGTTAGTTTTAAGCCTTAGGATTACTTTCCTAATTATTTTATGATATACATTGATTCTTAACCTAACCCTAATCTCTATATAAATGGGAGGTTACTAGCTTGTTAAAAAAAAACTTTTATTATTGATTATTGAGAAATCTACACTTGTTTTCAACAAGACTTGTGTGTTCCAAGTGAGGATAGTTCTTCTTCTACTTGTTGCATTAGGAATTGATCTTCTTATCAAAGGTATTTTACTTTGTGGCGAATTTCAATTTCATTATTGCCTTCTAATTAGTGTTGCTAGATACACTGGTTATCTAGACGTGCTATAGAGCTGGTTTTTACCAAGGGTTTGTTCCATATCATCTTGTGTGTTGGGATTATAGTTTCTTTAAGCTTGGGGTTCTGCATCATAGATTTTCTAAGATGACGCACTTTATTGCATGTCATAAGACTGATGATGCTACAAATACTGCTGACTTGTTTTTTAGGGAGGTTGTAAGATTGCATGGAGTGCCTAGAACTATTGTGTCTGATAGGGATGTGAAATATTTGAGTCACTTTTGGAGTGTCTTGTGGGGTAAGTTAGGTACTAAATTGTTGTATTCTACTACTTGTCATCCACAAATCGATGGTCAAACGGAGGTGGTTAATAGGACTCTAGGTACTTTGCTTCGTGCTATTGTTGGTAAGAATTTGAAAACTTGGGAAGATTCTTTACCTTTTGTTGAATTTGCATATAATAGAACTATTCATTCTTCTACAGGTTTTTCACCATTTGAGATTATGTATGGTTTTAATCCTTTAACTGTGTTGGATTTGATGCCTTTACCTTTGAGTGAAATTGCTAGCTTAGATGGACATAAAAAGGCGGACTTGGTTAAAACTATACATGAGAAGGCGAGATTGCAAATTGAGAAGCGTAACCGTCTACCCACTGAAAGAGCAAATAAGGGGTGAAAGCAAGTGATATTTGAACCAGGAGATTGGGTTTGGGTACACATGAGGAAGGAAAGGTTTCCTAGCCAAAGGAAGTCTAAGTTGGATGCTAGAGGCGATGGGCCTTTTCAAGTTCTCGAGAGGATCAATGACAATGCATACAAGATTGATCTTCCAGGTGAATATAATGTGTCTGCATCATTCAATGTTGTTGATCTTTCTCCTTTTGACATGGATGCAGATTCGAGGGCGAATCTTTTTGAGGAGGGAGGGAATGATGTGGGCATCGAGTGCTCTTCTAGCATGGATGTTCGTGGTGAAGAAATTGTGCTGCCAAGTGGACTAGTGACGCGTTCTCGAGCTAGGAAGATCAAAGCGGGAATGCTTGGACTTGTGAAGAGAATAATTGATGAAGATCGATTCAAGTATCCACATGATCCAAACACTTTTATAAGGCATAATGATGATTTAAGCATGATGTCCAAGCAAGGAATGAAGGTGGTAATGCTGCTCGGCAGTTGCAAAGACGAAACGATGCAATTTTAGCTATTTTACAATGGCAGTTTCATAATTTAGCTATTTTCGGATTATAATGGCAGTTTCGTAATTATTGCTATTTCCGGATTATAATGGCAGTTTTGTAATTATTTCTATTTTCGGATTATTTTTATTTAGGGTTAGTTTTCAGCCTTAGGATTACTTTCATAATTATTTTATGGTCTAGATTAATTCTTAACGTAACCCTAATCTCTATATAAAAGAGAGGTTACTAGGTTGTAAGAAAAACTTTGATTATTGGTTATTGAGAAATCTATTCTTGTTTTCTACAAGACTTGTGTGTTCCAAGTGAGGATAGTTCTTCTTCTACTTGTTGCATTGGGGTTTGATCTACTTATCGAAGGTATTTACTTTGTGGCTAATTTCAATTTCATTCTTTGCCTTATAATTAGTGTTGTTGGATACAATTGTTATCTAGAGGTGCTATAGGACGGGTTTTTACCTAGGGTTTATTCCATATCATCTTGTGTGTTGGGATTACAGTTTCTTTAAGCTTGAGGTTCCGCATCACAAAGACCATAATATATTTCTATCTTGAATAAAGTGTAACAGAAAATGGTAATAACGCTTACCTAGAGAAATGCCAATTTATCATCCTCCATAAACTATTAAGCTTAGTTTTCAGCTCAATGAGAAACCAAGGTTTCTCAACCTTAGCTAACACAATTCCTGTTGTCACAGAGAATGTACAAAAATTTAAATGCTCATGAGAAGCCTCATCTCCACAGGAACAATAACCATAGTACCACGTTTAAAAATCAAATTTAAAGCCAGTAGAACAAAATTGTCCGAATCTTGACCCTTCTTATTAACATTATGTCCCCCAACTACTGTTGCAAAGGATGAGAACCCCAACTAGGTTGGCGCCCTCAAAACCAAAAACTGATCAAGCCATATAAATAAAAAATAAAAGAGTTTTGATAAAATCAAGGTCCAAGAAACTGAACCTAAAAAAAAGAACTACTGGCCTCACCCTCAGGAGAAAAAAACTCCAGAGGGAAAAAGAATACTGCATATAAAAGCAAAAAAGAGATTATAAAAATCCCCACTAAGTAAACCTAAAACTTCTATCCTCCAAAGATCCGCAGCATTAGCTAAACCTAAAAAACAATTAAGCAAAAACAATTAAAAGAAACAAAAAAAATAAATTAAAATAAACAAAATATGTTAAATTAAAGTATACAAAGTTATAGAAATTCTTTTGAAATAAATTAAATTAAATCATACAAAGTAAACTAAATTAACCAAAATAAATTAAATAACCGAAATAACTATCACACAAAGAAAAAAGGAAATCCCAACCAGGTTGGCACCCCCTAAATCAAAGTGACTCGACTGATAATTATATTAGAAAAGAAAAAAGAATACAAAATAAATTAAATAAACCTAAAAATAAATAAAATAAAATAAATTAATTAATTAAATTAAACAAAATAAATTAATTAAATGAAATTGAAATAAATCGAATTAAACAAATATATGAAAGTAAAAAAACATAAAGAAAATAAATTATACAAAGTAAATTAAATTAAGAAATAAAAATAAATTAAATTAAACAAGTAAATTAATCCATAAAATGACTCTAGAAAAGAAAAACAGGCAAGGACATCCTAGCTATGCTAGCACCCCCAAAATTGAGATCTAAACAAGCCATTAAAATTAATAAGAAAAAACAAAACAAAAAGAATTCAAATACAACCCAAAACGGGCAAAACATATTTTGCCTCATTAAAACCTAAATGCAATGGGAAAAACTGCAAAAAGGAAAAAAGAATACGAATAAGAAAAAACATTTAATACATAATTCCTAAATAAAAAAATTGAAAGTTATGAGGTCCTGAAAGATCTTCATTATGAGCAGAAGCTCAAAAATTTGGAAGATCCAAACACCAAAAATCAGAAGTCTCTGAAACTGCCTTTTTTGATAGAATATCAGCTACCTTATGTTCCTCTTGATAGATGATGCGGAACTCCAAGCTTAAAGAAACTGTAATCCCAACACACAAGATGATATGAAACAAACCCTAGGTAAAAACCCGCCCTATAGCACTTCTGGATAACCAGTGTATCTAGCAACACTAATTAGAAGGCAGGAATGAAATTAAAAATTCGCCACAAAATAAAATGCATGTGATAATTTTACGAACACCCCCTGACTTTAGGTCCTAATTCAAATTAGACCCCCAGGTTCCGTATAATTCAAAAACACCCCCTACACCGTAAAAAGTCAGTAACTCTGACGGTGTCAGAGTGCTAAATGACATTAATACCCTTATTCTAATAAAATAATAATAAATTTTAAAAAAAAATTGGTTTTTAAAAAAATAAAAAAATTAAATTATCTCTTTCTTTCTCTCTCCTATATTTTTTTTCTCCCATTTTCTCTTTTCTCTCCCCTCATTCTCTCTCACTCTCTCACAAAAAATTATTTCTCTCCGGTCTTTACTCTTTTTTTTTTCCTTTCTGTTCTACTTTCACCTCATTACAAAAAAAAAATTTTTTCTTTGGTCTGCACCAATTTGAAGAACCAAGCCAAAAAAAAATTTTATATTACTGTGTTTATTAAAGTAGGAAAAGAAAGGGAAAAAAAGAGAAAGAAAGGAAAGAAAGAGGAAAAAAAAAGGAGTTGGCCAAAAAAAAATTTGATATTAGTTAGTTATTAAACCAAAAAAAAAAAAGAAAAAAAAATGTGGTGCGGGGAGAGAAGAAGAAGAAGAAAAAAATGAAAGAAAGAGGAAAAAAACAAAGGAGTTGGCCAAACCAAAAAAAGAAGGGAAAAAAGAGAACTATCCTCACTTGTAACACACAAGTCTTGTTGAAAACAAGAATAGATTCTATTTAATCAATAATCAAAGTTCCTCCTTACAAGCTAGTAACCCCCCTTTATACAGAGATTAGGGTTAGGTTAAAAATCAATCTAGACTATAAAATAATTAGAAAAGTAATCCTAAAGCTTAAAACTAACCCTAAATAAATATAATCCAAAAATAGAAATAATTACAAAACTGCCATTATAATTTGGAAATAGCAATAATTGCGAAACTGCCATTATAATCCGAAACTAACTAAATTACGAAACTGCCATTGTAATCCGAAAATAGCTAAAATTATGTCGTTTCATCTTTGCAACTCCCGAGCATCATTACTACCTTCATTCCTTGCTTGGACATCATGCTTAAATCATCATTATGCCTCATAAAAATGTTTGAATCATGTGGATACTTGAATCAATCTTCATCAATTATTCTCTTCACCAGTCTAAGCATTCCCGCTTTGATCTTCTTAGCTCGAGAACGCATCACTGGTCCACTTGGCAACACAATGTCTTCACCACGAACATCCATGCTAGAAGAGCACTCGATGCCCACATCATTCCCTCCCTCCTCAAAAAGATTCGTCCTCGAATCTGCATCCATGTCAAAAGGAGAAAGGTCAGCAACATTGAATGATGCGGACACATTATACTCACCTGGACGATCAATCTTGTATGCATTGTCATTGATCATCTCGAGAACTTGACAAGGTCCATCGCCTCTAGCATCCAACTTAGACTTCCTATGGTTAGGAAACATTTCCTTCCTCATGTGTACCCAAACCCAATCTCCTGGTTCAAATATCACTTCCTTTCGCCCCTTATTTGCTTTTTGAGCAGTTAGACGGTTACGCTTCTCAATTTGCAACCTCGCCTTCTCATGTATAGTCTTAACCAAATCCGCCTTCTTTTGTCAATCTAAGCTAGTAATTTCACTCAAAGGTAAAGGCATCAAATGCAACACAGTTAAAGGATTAAAACCATACACAATCTCAAATCGTGAAAAACCTGTAGAAGAATGAATAGTTCTATTATATGCAAATTCAACAAAAGGTAAACAATCTTCCCAAGTTTTCAAATTCTTACCAACAATACCACGAAGCAAAGTACCTAGAGTCCTATTAACCACCTCCATTTGACCATCGGTTTATGGATGACAAGTAGTAGAATACAACAATTTAGTACCTAACTTACCCCACAAAACTCTCCAAAAGTGACTCAAAAATTTCACATCCCTATCAGACACAATAGTTCTAGGCACTCCATGCAATCTTACAACCTCCCTAAAGACCAAGTCAGCAATGTTTGTAGCATCATCAGTCTTATGACATGCAATAAAGTGTGTCATCTTAGAAAATCTATCAACAACCACAAATATGCTATCCCTAGCCTTCCTAGTTCTAGGTAACCCAAGGACAAAAACCATGGAAATATCAACCGAAGGCTCATTAGGAATAGGCAAAGGTGTATATAACCCATGTGGCATAAACTTAGACTTGGCCTGTCTACATGCAATACATTGAGAACAAATTCTTCGAACATCCATTTTCATATGTGGCCAATAAAAGTGTTCAACTAAAACATCTAAAGTCTTATGCACACCAAAATGACCCATTAAACCACAACTATGTGATTCTCTAACAAGCAATTCTCTAATAGAGCAATTAGGCACACAAATTCAAGAACCACAAAACAGAAAAACATCATGTCTATAGAACTTATTAAATGCACCTTGTTCACAGGCAATATAAGTATCCTTAAAATCAGAATCACTTGCGTACATGTCTTTCAATTGCTCAAAACCTAACAACTTAGAAGTTAATGTAGTTATGAGAACATACCTTGGAGATAATGCATCAGCTACTACATTATCCTTACCTTGCTTGTAGCATATCACATATGGAAAACTCTCTATGAACTCAACCCACTTTGCATGCCTCTTGTTGAGCTTTCCTTGTCCCTTGATGTGTTTGAAAGACTCATGATCGGTATGAATCACGAACTCCTTTGGAAGCAAATAATGTTGCCACACCTCCAGGGCACGAAATAGTGCATAAAACTCATTATCATACGTCGAGTACTTGAGTTGAGCTCCATTTAGCTTCTCACTAAAGTATGCAATGTGACATTTTTCCTGCATCAAAACAACACCTATACCAATCCCAGAAGCATCACATTCAACCTCAAACATCTTATCAAAATTAGGTAGAACAAGAATATGAGCAGAACATAACTTATCTTTTAAAGTTTGAAACGCATGTTCTTGTTCCTTACCCCATTTAAAACCTACCTCCTTTTTGACAATCTCATTCAAAGGAGCAGCTATGGTAGAGAAGTCCTTCTTAAACCTTCTATAAAAACCAGCTAAACCAAGAAAACTTCTTACCTCAGACACGTTCTTAGGTGTAGGTCATTCCTTGATAGCCTTGATCTTCTCTTCATCTACTTCAACACCCTGTGCACTTACAACAAAACCAAGAAAAACAAGCCTATCTATACAAAATGTGCACCTTTTAAGGTTAGCATATAATTTCTCTTTTCTAAGCACATCTAGCACTTGTCTAACATGCATCACATGGTCATCTAAACTTTTGCTATATATCAAAATATCATCAAAATAGACAACCACAAACTTTTCTAGAAATTCCCTTAAAACATGGTTCATTAATCGCATAAATGTACTAGGAGCATTAGTTAACCCAAAAGACATAACCATACATTCATATAAACCATATTTTGTTTTAAAAGCAGTTTTCCACTCATCCCCTTGCTTCATCCAAATTTGATGGTATCCACTTTTTAAATCTATCTTAGTAAATAAGCAAGCACCATGCAATTCATCAAACATATCATCTAACCTAGGAATGGAATAACGATACTTTACAGTTATTTTATTCATTGCTCGACAATCAACACACATCGTCCATGGGTACCAATAAGACCGGTACAGCACAAGGACTCATGCTCTCCCTAACATGACCCTTTGCTAGCAACTCCTCCACTTGCCTTTGTAACTCTTTCGTTTCCTTGGGCTTGCTACGATAGGCTGGTCAGTTTGGAATGCTTGCTCCAGGTACAAAATCTGTTTGGTGCTCAATACCTCTCAATGGCGGCAATCCAGTCGGCATCTCTTATGGGAAAACATCGTCAAAATCCTGCAATAAAGAGACAAAAACACTAAGCAAATCGGGGTTAAGGTTAGTTTCACAAAGCAAAACCTCTCGAAACCTCATCAATAATATTACTTTGTTGCTTACGAATGCACTCTTAATTTCTCTCTCTTTTGCATAAAAACTCTTTTTCTTTTCACTCTTCTCGCTTTTCTCTCTTGCACTTTCCTCTTTATTACTAGTGCAATCACTCACCATTGGGCCTTTATTTTTATTCTTTTCACTTTCGGCCTCATTACACTCAATTATTTTATTTGCCTCACTTCCCAAATCCCCATGGGAAACTTTGGATAGTTTCAATTGTTCAAGATACACATCTTTTAGAGATAATGGTGCAAGTGTGACGTTCTTTCCATTGTGCTCAAAAAAATACCTATTCTTAAAACTTTCATGGATAGTCCTCCTATCGGATTGCCATGGTCTACCCAAGAAAATATGCCCCGCTTGCATAGGTACTACATCACACAAAACCTTATCCCTATACTTTCCAATAGAAAACACAACTTTCAATCTCTTATTTACCTTAATCTCTCCACTATCATTCAACCATTGTAACCTATAAGGGTTAGGGTGTTTTTCACATACTAGTCCCAACTTCTCAACCAAAGTAGTACTAGCAACATTAGCACAACTACCACCATCAATGATTAAACTACATGTTTTACCACCCATAAAACATCTAGTGTGAAAAATAATCTCCCTTTGTTCTAGTCCCTCTTCCTTCACCTTCAAATTTAAAACCCTCCTAATTACTAGGGACTCTCCAACCACGAAATACTCTACATCCTCCTCCTCACTAGAATCATACTCATCGGACTCAGACTCCGACATTACTTCATTACCCCTCATCAACATAGTTTACCTATTTGGACATTCGGAAGCAATATGCCCAAACCCTTGACATTTTAAACATTTTATTTCTCTATTTCTAGAAGTACTAGAAGTGTAAGGATTAGAAGTACCTCTTGTTGGGTTGGCACTCTTATCCTTGAACTTGGATGCATCTCCAATTTTCTCTTTAGTCTCCAAGTTCTTCTCTCTCTTCTTATCGTCATACTTATTCCACTTCGAGTTGGAACCCCACTTCGAATTAGAGCTTGAAAACCCTTTTAATGACCCTTCACTTCTCAATTGCTTTTCCACTTTAAAAGCCATGTTGACCATTTCTTCCATCTCTACATATGGATGTCAATCCACCACCTTGGCAATATCTTTGTTCATCCCACTTAGAAATCTTGCCATTGTAGCTTATCTATCCTCTTCAATGTTGACCCTTATCATAATCATCTCCATCACTTTGTAACACTCTTCTATGGACCTAGACCCTTGTGTGAGTCTCTACAACTTTTGAAGATGCTCTCTATAGATATATGATGGTACAAACCTCTTCCTCATAATTCTCTTCATCTCATCCCAAGTTGAGACCGGATCTTCTGTATATCTCCTCCTTGACTGTATAAGTTGCTCCCACCAAACTAGAGCATAGTCGGTGAACTCCACTGCGGCTAGTTTAACCTTCTTCTCCTCGGAGTAATTGTGACAATCAAATATTAACTATACCTTTTTTTCCCATTCCAAGTATGCCTCGACATCACTTCTTCCCTTAAATGGCAGAATGTACATCTTAATCGAACTTAGGTTGTCATCCCTTCCTCCTCTTGGCTTCTCTCTCCTTGGTCTTCTTCTTACAGTTTGGACTCCATACTCGTCTTCATCGGAAACAATTACTTCTTGTCTCCTGGGTTGTGTTCCTTCCCTTCTAGTAGTATTGGACATGGCCATGGTCATCTCCCTCATTTGCTCCATCATCTCATCCATCCTAGATTTCAATGTTTCTTCCATTCTAGAAGTCAATCTCTCGTCCACCCTTCTATACTCACCCTCCAAGGATTGTCGTAAGAGCTTTGGATCCAGTGTTGCCACTTGCTCTTCTTCTGAAGTAGAAACTCCCTTTCCGTCTCTTTTAGACATTCTTACACACTCCCTTACGTGTTTAACTCAACAATGGTAAACCCTCGTGTTTCACACAAATTTGGCTTTTACCCTCTTTCTGCTCACCACTCAAGTATTGCTCACTAAGTTTCACTTCAGAACTAATTATCTTAAACAAAAATATAAAACTAAAATACCAAATTTCAAAATTAAAACCTAGCAATAAAACCAAGTTCAATTCTAGAGCAAAATTGGCACAATAGAAAAAGACAAAAGAGTAATGAAACAAATAATAATTACTCTATGAAATCAACACAATGAGAATAAGAAACTAAACAAATTTAGAATAGGAAAGTATGAAAATAAGAAACTATGAGAATTGGAAACAAAAAGTTTAGAATAGGAAAGTAAGAAAATAAGAAACTATGAGAATAAGAAACAAATAAATTAGGAAAGTAGAAAATATGGAATAAAAAAAACAAATCAGAAATCAATTAGGAATAAGTAACTTTCCTAATATTCAAGCAACCAATCTCAATATTCCAACTTTCAAAAATTTTTCTTTTTTTGCTACGATTTTTTTTTTCTTTTTTGTATATATATTCAAATTCTTCTTTTTCTGCTTCTTTTTTTTTGCGACGATTTTTTTTGGTACGATTTTTTTTTATGATTTTTTATCGGTACTAAAACAACAAGAACAATGAAGAACACGAAGAACTCAAAAACAAAAAAAAAAAACAAAAAAAAATAAGCTAATCAAAGACTCTAAAAAGAAAAACAAAGAACAAGATAAATAGGAATTTATCTTGGCCTTGCTCTGATACCAAATGATGCGGAACCCCAAGCTTAAAGAAACTGTAATCCCAACACACAAGATGATATGGAACAAACCCTAGGTAAAAACCCGCCCTATAGCACCTCTAGATAACAATTGTATCTAGCAACACTAATTAGAAGGCAAAGAATGAAATTGAAATTCGCCACAAAGTAAATACCTTTGATAAGAAGATCAATTCCCAATGCAACAAGTAGAAGAAGAAATATCCTCACTTGGAACACACAAGTCTTGTTGAAAACAAGAGTAGATTCTCAATAATCAATAATCAAAGTTGTTTTTTACAAATTAGTAACCCCCCTTTATATAGAGATTATGGTTAGGTTAAGAAACAATCTAGACCATAAAATAATTAGGAAAGTAATCATAAGGCTTAAAACTAACCCTAAATAAATATAATCCAAAAATAGCAATAATTACAAAACTGCCATTATAATCCAGAAATAAAAATAATTACGAAACTGCCATTAAAATCGAAAAATAGCTAAATTACGAAACTGCCATTATAATCTGAAAATAGCTAAAATTACGAAACTGCCATTATAAGATCCTTATTTTTAAAACTACGTCGTTTCGTCTCCGCAACTCCTGAGCAGCATTACCACATTCATTACTTGCTTGAACATCATGCTTAAGTCATCATCTTTTGCTCCAATGGTATAATATTACTCTATGATGCCCGTATCAAGGATAAGCCAAAACAAAAGTGATGAATAAATTCTGACTCCCCCTTACAAAGATTGCAACGAAAAGGCAACAGTAAACCTCATTAGCAAAGCACACTATCCACTTGGACCTTCCCATGAAATAATATCCAACGAAACATTGCATGGGAAAGAAGAATAAAAGGATGCCAAATATATTTTGCCCTTCTAATCGGTTGCTGCAAATAAGTTAAATGATCATACATACTTTTGCATGTAACTGCACCATGAATAGAATGTGACCACACCAAATGATCAAAACTATATCAGCTAACTACAACCTTTTGTATACGATCAAAAAGCCCTAGGAAATTATATCGAAAACCCTTCGGGAAAACCCAATTACCTTTACCATATAACCAATCCAAAACCCTAGAATTCCCATCCCAGACAGAAAAATCATCCTCCATAAAATTAAAAAGAGAGCATTCTAAACAATTATCCATTCAAAAAAGCACTTTAGAATCACTCCCAACAATCCACCTACATTGTCGATAAATTAAATTCGAATTAGATCTTATGGCCGGCCATATGGAAGAATGAAGATAGTAACCCCTATTAAATTTCAAGTAATCAAAAGAAGCATCCAACATAACATTCCAAGTAATCTTACTTAAAAGAGCTTGATTAAAAATAATTAAATTTTCAATACCAAGGCCCCCAAAATGTATAGATACACAACAATCCTTCAAGGCCACAGTAACCAACTTCCTAGTTACAATGCAACCAGACCAAACAAAATTCCAAATGACTTTATTCACCAACTTCAACAGAGAAACTGACCATTTATAGACTCTCAGTGTATGCACAAACTTAGAAGTTATAACCTAATTAACCAGACAAACCCACCCTGCATAAGACAATGTCCACCCCTTCCAAGTCTTCAATTTACTCAAGATTGCATCAGCAACCAGCCTCAAAATTGCCACCTTAGGAGCACCCTAAAAAATAGGAACACCCAAATAGCAAAAAGGTAGCTGATTAATCTTAATTTCCAACTAAGAGCTTAACCTCAAATAATGAGTTGTAGAAACTGTCCCCCCAAAATACATAAAATACTTTTCCAAACTAACCATCTGACCTGAAAGTCTACGATAATCATAGAGAAAAATCATAATATTTTTAATATTTTGGGAATTGCAACAAAAAAAAAGTAAAATGTCATCAGCATAAAAGAAGACGAGTAGGGGCAAAAGTAGATCTGTTAGCTGGTATAGGAGATAAATCATTCCTAGTAACCATCCGAGTGAGAGAACGACTAAGAAAATCCTCTGCAAATACAAAAAGAAAGGGGGATAAAGGATCATCCTGATGAACACCCCTTGAGCAAGAAGAATACCCAACCGGCGAGCCATTCATCAAAATTGACACCCTAGCTGAAAGAAAAATATGATGAATCCAATCACAAAACTTTACAGAAAATCCGAAACTATGAAAAACCTTCAAAAGAGATTCCTATTCAAATTTTCAAAAGCTTTATGAATGTCTATCTTAAGTGCCACATTACCACTATAAGACTATTTATCCAAAAGATTCACACTCAGAAGTAGTGATAATACAATTTCTTATAGTATGCTTCTTCACAAAATCGAACTAAAAATTTGATAAACAACATTAGGGATAGTAATTAAAAAATTTGAAAACAACTCACAAGGCATAGAACATGTACGGAAGAAATGATAAACAACATTAGTAACATCCATACCAATTATATCCCAACAAAACTGGTAAAATTTACAAACAAATCCATCTGCACCTAGAGCACTATCCGGATTAAAGACAAACGCCACATCTCGAATTTACTCAACAGAGGGTATTCAAGTTAGTGATCATTCTCAAAGGCAAAAACTAAATCTGGAAACAAATCAACAAAAACTGCATCATCTAGACTGGTAGAAACTGAATCCACATTGAATAAAGCACTACAAAAATTAACCACATGATCCCCAATATTGGCTTTATCTGTAATAACTTTCCCATCCACTATCAAATACGAAAGTGGCTTATTAATTTTCCTATCCCCATTCGAATTGTGAAAGAAAATATAATTCATATCCCCACAAATAAGCCACTTATTTCTACTATTCTCTATAAGAGAACACTTTCGTCTACGCAAAAGTTAATCCAAAAATGACTGTGCCCGAACTCTAGTATTTAGCCGATCCTCTGATAAGCCATTAATAGAGATATCATCCTAAGCTCTACCAACCTCCAACAAAATCTGCTGAATTTGCAAATTCAAATCACCAAAAACTGTTTTATTCCAAGAACATAAAGCCCAATTTAACCTCCCAAAGCTTCGCCAAAGCCTTCATAGTCGGATCCCCCACAACTGAAACTGACGAAGCTTGCTTAACCACCTGCTGAAAATCCTCTTGCAAAGTCCATATAGAAAGGAATTTGTATGGTTTTGGACCCCAAAAAGAAGTTTTACAGCAATTCAACAAAATCATATTATAAGCATATTTTTGTCTCGGTAAAGTAATACAAGCAATAGAATCCTAAAAATCTAAAGCTGCATAATTACTAAACACCCTATCCAATTTTACTCTCAACAATATATTTTAAACCATGATGATCCAAAATAAAGAAAGAACCCACAGTGTCAAGCATCTGAAGACTAGCAAAGTCAATGGCCAAATGAAAATCAAGACAAGAAACCTTTGAAAGCAAAGGACCAGTTTTCTCATGAGCCCCAAAAACAACATTAAAATCACCTAGCACAAACCAAGGCACAAAGACAGAAAGACTAATACTATGCAAGGCAATCCAAATCCTTTTTCTGGCAGTGTGACAGAGACTACCATAAATGAAGGTATACTGCAAATCTAAAACATGAAAATAAAGAGTCACCTGCTGATCAATCACCAAATAATGCGGAACCCCAAGATTAAAGAATTCGAAACCCCAAACACACAAGAAATATTGAACAGTAATTGGAAACAAGAACCCGCCCTACCAAACCCTTAGATAACTTGTATCTAAAAACGTGGATTAGAAGGTTAGGGAAAGAAAAGAATAATCGCTACAAAGTATTTCTACTTTGATAAGAGAATTCAACTCCTAATGCAACAAGAAGAAGAAATTGATTCCTCACCTTGCAAGAACATTCCTGGGAGCAATTAAGAAATTTAATTCTTTCAATTGATTAAATGCCTAGGTGTTCACTTAGAGAGTTGCTTGGGAGAGAGGCACATAGTGGCGGGTGATGGGTCACTTTGGTGTCTTGAAAACATATGAGGTCTTGCATGAGCATTTTTATTGGCCACACATGAAAAGGGATGTGGGGAGAATATGTGAGAAATGCATCACTTGTAGGCACGCTAAGTCTACCACTAAACCATAAGTGTTGTATACACCGTTGCCGATTCCTACTCATCCATGGGTTGATATTTCCATGGATTTTGTCTTAGGATTGCCGAGGACTAGGAGATGGATGGATTCATATTTGTGGTAGTTGATAGGTTTTCCAAAATGGCATATTTTATACCTTGTAGGAAAATCGATGATGCATCGAATGTGGCAGATTTGTTCTTTAGGGAAATCATTAGGTTGCACGGTATACCTAGGAGTATTGTATCCAATAGAGATGCTAAGTTTCTTAGTTATTTTAGGAAAACTTTGTGGAGGAAACTAGGTACAAAGCTCTTGTTTTCTACAACTTGTCATCTTCAGACCGATGGTCAAACTGAGGTAGTTAATAGAACTTTGTCTACTTTGTTACGTGCATTGATTAAAAGGAACCTAAAGAGTTGGGAGGAGTGTTTGCCACATGTTGAGTTTGCATATAATAGAAGCATGCATTCTGCTACTAAATTTACTCTATTTGAAATTGTTTATGGCTTTAATCCTTTAACTCCTTTGGATTTAACTTCTTTGCCTATTAATGAAATAGTGAATTTAGATGGTGCTAAAAAAGCTGAATTCATCAAGCAATTGCATGAAAAGACACGGCAGCATATATAGAGAAGAGAACCGAACAATTTGCCAATCAAGCCAACAAGGGCCGAAAGAAGGTTGAGTTTGAATCAGGTGATTGGGTTTGGTTGCATATGCATAAAGAGAGGTTTCTAGAACAATGATGGTCTAAGCTATTGCCACGTGAAGATGGTCCATTCCAAGTGCTTGAAAAGATTAATGACAATGCCTACAAGATTGATCTTCCAGGTGAGTATAGCGTTAGTTGTACCTTTAATGTTTCTGATCTCTCTTTTATTGATGCAGGTGATGATTTGAAAACAAATCCTTCACAAGGGAAAGGGAATGATAAGGACATCAAGCCATACAGAGGAAGTGATCCATATTATAGGTTGAGCTATCCAGGAGGTCCCGTGACACGTAGTTGAGCCAAGCAATTCAAGAAGGCTTTGGAGCTTTATATTCAACAAGCTTTGGATAAAAAGTCTGGAGAAGCTATGGATGGTCATAGGGTGTCTACATGTATCAATTTTCTAAGCTATATTAAAGTGTAGGCATGTGTAAGCTTATGGCATGCATGGGACGCATGAAGCAATCACGAACCATGGGCCTGAAATTATCTTGTAATTTAGTTTATCCGTTATATATTAGTATTTTATTTCCTATTTCTTTAGGAGTCTATTTTAGGATTTATTTCCTAATTTCTAAGGTTTATTTTTTAGGAATAGGAAACCATATTTGGAATACTTTGTTTTCTTTTTAAAAGACCAATTCGGCCAGCAATAAAAAGATATGTATTATTCAGCAAATATTGTGAGAGTTATTTTCTCTTCTCTTTTGTTCTTCTAGTTCACGCCTAGGGCTTGTCTAAAAAAAAACTTTCCAACTTATCAATCAAATAGCGAAGCTTTGATTGTGCCTTTTATAGCAAGGTTCTTGTCTCATCCATAGACAACGGGTCAAGCTTCCAAACTAAGGTTCCAATCTCTCGTTATATTGAGGGTCGAGGTCAACTTCGTAACCATTGAACCATTGTAGAACGATCTATTCCTCTAGGATTCACATCAAAAGCACTCTTTTATAGCAGTGCTGATGTGGAACCCCAAGCTTAAAGAAACTGTAATCCCAACACACAAGATGATATGGAACAAACCCTAGGTAAAAACCCGCCCTATAGCACCTCTAGATAACAATTGTATCTAGCAACACTAATTAGAAGGCAAAGAATGAAATATAAATTCGCCACAAAGTAAATACCTTTGATAAGAAGATCAATTCTCAATGCTACACGTAGAAGAAGAACTATCCTCTCTTGGAACACACAAGTCTTGTTGAAAACAAGAGTAAATTCTCAATAATCAATAATCAAAGTTGTTTTTCTTACAAGCTAGTAACCTCCCATTTATATAGAGATTAGGGTTAGGTTAAGAATCAATCTTGACCATAAAATAATTAGGAAAGTAATCATAAGGCTTAAAACTAACCCTAAATAAATATAATCTGAAAATAGAAATAATTAGAAAACTGCCATTATAATCCAGAAATGCAATAATTACGAAACTGCTATTATAATCCGAAAATAGCTAAATTATGAAATTGCCATTGTAATCCGAAAATAGCTAAAATTACGTCGTTTCGTCTTTGCAACTCCCGAGCAGCATTACTACCTTCATTCATTGTTTGGACATCGTGCTTAAATCATCATTATGCCTCATAAAAGTGTTTGGATCATGTGGATACTTGAATCGATCTTCATCAATTATTCTCTTCACAAGTCCATGCATTCCCTCTTTGATCTTCTTAGCTCGAGACCGCGTCACTGGTCCACTTGGCAACACAATGTCTTCACCACGAACATACATGCTAGAAGAGCGCTCGATGCCTACATCAAGTGCGAACTACGATGTAGCACCACTATTTTACAACGTCAAGGTTATATATGCTGGCCAAACTAAATTCCCATCTACATATCCCAATCGTTTAATTGTGAAAGAAAGAAACTCCTCAATTTTCTCACGAACCAATCATGGGGGTTGTAAAAAAGGATAAGAACAAACAAAAAAAAGCTCAAGAAAAGCTTTGAATTTAGCCCTTTTCTCATTTGGAAAGCAGTATAACGTAAAGAAACAAACTTTGACATGCCTGAGCACTTTAAAATCAAATAAATAGCATAGTTATATATATTCAGATATTCAAACTTGCATGCATTTTCCATTATCCCCATACTCAAACGTTACATAGTTCATGAGCTTTAAGCAACTGTAGAAATCCAAATCCAGTGATTCCATGACGCAACGAAAATCAAAGTAGTGGTCTGAATTGCAGCAATTAAACAAAGCATCGCTCAAAGCGAACCTAGAATTATAGAAAAGGCAGATAACCAAACATTGCAGCACTTTATCATGCCAAAATCCTTGCTACTATTCAGAATCATCAACTCAAATTCATTTAAAAAAAAAACTAAAAAGATTTGAAAGCTAAAATACATATATGGGCCTTAAAGGCACATATCAGTTCCACATCTGGAGATGCATTTGGTGCCTAACGCCTTATTCTCTCCTGCCATAAGAAAAGCACTACCCCAATTCCTTTTCATTTGGCGCACGAAATCCAAGCATCCAAGCAAAACATGAAGAATCAGATGTCAAATAGTTTCATTGATGGGAAAACTAGAACAATATTGGCTTTTGCATATGGAGCCATGAGAGTGATCATGGGAGGACCAAACAACCAATGAAGGCATAACAAAGTGGGGCGATGTCAAGAACAAGCAGGCCTAGAAAAAACTCAAGTCCATGAAGCTCCACGGTCTCTACTTCTTCTACCACTCAGACACCAAGGCTCGCCGTGTCGTAAAAGTCGTTGGTGTCATCCGCGAATGGCATTCAGAAGATGACAGCAGAGATGGCGTTATGTATGTAAAAGAGGTGGGAAAGAATTTTTGGTATGGCAAAAATTACTTTCTGACCAGTTACTTCTAGAAGTAGTTTTGGTATGGCAAGGATTTCAAATGGTAATAAACTCATCATTGAAGCAGCATATTTTATGTGCTTAACAAAGGAACAATCACTCTCAAAATTGTATACTTACTAACCAGCTAATTTTCTTTGTGCACCAATGAGGAAAATCCCAATTTGGTCAACATCTAACAGGATTCTTTAATGTCTCTAACAGTCAATAAAAAGCTCAAAGCTTTTTTTCTTGCTAGTTTGGTATTTGTTAATAAAGTTTAAATTTAAAAAAAAAAAGGATAGATTATAGTGAAACCATAGCTAATTACCCCTGTTGGTATATTTCCAACCAGTTACTTTTAAATTTAAAAAAATATCTCAAAATAACAATTTAAAGAAAAAATGAACCATTTAAAAAAATAAGAAAAACAACAGTTATTTTGCTGGATCTTGCTTTCGCTTTCATTATCACTCTTTCTTGTACTTGCATTGAGACACCACTGAAACCACCCACCACTAAACAACCTAAACAAAAACTCTTTTGATCTTAACCACAGAGAACATTGTGCACTGAGACTTCCTTCTTTTTTCCTCCTTTTTGACTAGACAGGAATTTTTTTAGGGTTTAGTTAAGCTACACTACAAAAGAGCGTCGAATCAAAGTTTATTTTTCTCTAAATTCTCTATGTTACAAGTTTACGTTTGAATTTTTCATTTATGTCTTGGTTTGGTTTTCTTTATTTCCTTTATGAAATTTGTAATATATTCTCATTTTCAAGGTTTGAGCGTGGATCTTCGAACATTGACCATGGAAATGGTATCCATGGGTGATGGGGAAGGTGATTATGGAGCTGGTTTGTTAGGGAAGATGTCGAATTTTGCTCTGAAAGAGTATTGTAATTGCAATTTTCTGCCACTTCATCTTCTCTTTCCATCTCCCCTGGAAATGAATAAAATTTACAGCATCGGTGTGGTACCTACCAAAGACACTCTGACGCTTAAATCAGTTCAAAAAAAGAGAAAAATGCATTTTCTAATTCAATAGTAATTCATGTGTATTTGAGTGTGTTCTCTGTGTGTTTCAAAATAGTTTACCTTTCAACTCTCACCTCTTACTTATACCTTTGGTGTCGTCTCATGCTTTTTTGATCATATAACTGTCCATTGAATGTTCTTGATGATAATTAATTCTCATGATTATCTTGAAATTAATTGTGTTCAGAATAGTTATAACTTGTGCTTCACCTCCTTTCAGCACGTGTTAGAATGCTTTAGAAGTTGTGTTTGTGCTTCTTGGACACGTATTCAAGATGTCTCGAATAGTTCTGAAGAAGGCATGTGCTCAAGATACCTCGGATAGTTCTGAAGAAGATACATGTTCAAGATGCCTTGGATAGTTCCAAAGAAGACATGTGTTCAAGGTGCCTCGAAAACCTTTTTCACCCTTTTATGGCTCGGACTTTTGGGCCACCTGGTACACTTGGAATTTAAGAGTAACTATGAATGTCTGAAGCCTTGATCACTCCCTTGGAAGGTTTAGTGTCTTCATTATCTCCAAGGTATGAATATCCGAGCGTATTGTGGAAGACCCTTTGATGCGAGCATCATAGAGCCATATTCTAGCATTGGAGCAAAAGAGGATGACATCATCTTACCTAGTGGACCGGTGACGCGTTCTTGAGTTCAGAAGATCAAAGCGGAAATGTTTGACTTGTGAAAATAATTATGGATGATGATCTATTCAAGTTTCTAAATGATTTGAACACTTTTTCGAAGCCTAATGATGATTTAAGCATGATGTCCAAGCAAGGGATGAAGGTGGTAATGATACTCGAGAGTTGCAGACACAAAATGGCATCGTTTTAAAAACAAGCATTTTATAATGGCAATTTCATAATTATTACTATTTTTGGATTATAATGGCAGTTTTGTAATTTTTACTATTTTAGGATTTTATTTATTTAAGGTTAGTTTTTTAGCCTTAGGATTACTTTCCTAATATTTAATGGTCTAGATTGATTCTTGATCTAACCATAATCCATATATAAAAAGGGATCAATTCCTTTGTTAATTGATAGATTTTCACTTTTAATCGATTGAAAGAATTTATTTTCTTATTACTCTCAAAAGTGTTCTTACAAGGTGAGGAATCAATTTCTTCTTCTTGTTGCATTAGCAGTAGAACCCTCTTATCAAAGTAGAAATACTTTGTGGCGATTGTTCTACTCTTTTCTAGCCGTATAATCCACGTTTTTAGATACAAGTTATCTAAGGGTTTGGTAGGGAGGGTTCTTGTTTTCAATTATTGTTCAATATTTCTTATGTGTTTTGGGGTTTCGAATTCTTTATTCTTGGAGTTCCACATCACGCCTGCGACTCACCTTCGAAAGAACTCGGAACATATCCAAGACTACCTTTCGGATATGAAATAGTATCCACAGTTGAGGCTCACCCTAGGAAAACATCCGAGATTACTCTTCAAGTATGAAATTGTATTACAAGTATGCTTAAGGTTTTTTTGAGGCGATTAATGGTGGATCTTATCGTGAAGTGTTAATGAGCCCAATTAGCTTGACTATTAAAACAATTTTTCTTAGTTTCTCACTTCCCTACACAATTTTCTTCATCTCATATGCATTTCATTTTCCCTTTTTCTTTTCCTCTAGACAAAAATTTACCCGTAATCTATTGTTGGTGTAAAACACAATAATCAGTCGTCTCTAAGTGCGCAAGCGTGCCACTTCAAACCTATGACAATTCAAGAAAATTAAATATGCACCAGTTAAATCAAAACTTAATCAAACGATTATATTAATTATTGAGAACAAAATAATTAAAATGTAACAATTGCCTTCAAGATCAAAGGACTTTTAAATAAAAAATTTAACTAAGGAACACTTGACTACTCAAAATAAATTTTAACGAGAATAAACTAAGTAGTCTATGTTGCAGTTGTGTGTTGATGCAGTGATCTTTTCAAAATTTGGTGAAGCTTCTATTTATAAGTGAGAAACTTCCAAAGATGCTTGTTGCATTTCCGATGTAGGACTCCTCCAAATTTCAACTTTCTAAATCAAGTATTTATACTTGTAAAACTTCAATCCCTTTTCATTTTTAAACAATGTGGAATAAGTATTAATTCACTTAAATCTAAAAAATAATATTTTTAATCAATAAAAAAATATTAATTTAGAAAATTTAAATATATGGTCCAAACATTGCCCCCTTGCTTTGTAATTTTATGGTAAAAATTGCAAAGCAATATTTGACCAACTTACATCTCTCTAGTACTTGAGTAAATTCAAACATTCCAAAAAATATCCATGCCGCACTTTTAATTTTGATCCCCATGATATATTTATGCCTAATAAAGTAAACAATATATTGTAAATATATCACTATCAGCATTAATTGGAAGGATCTTTTATTTATGGCCTGTTACTGTAACACCACACTCTCTCTCCAACCAATATTGTCTCCAATTTAGCCACCGCACTTCAGACTGTATGGAGTTTTTTTTTGTCAGACTTCTCAGGGGGTCACCCATCCTAGGAATGATCCCATTGGAGCACGCTTAACCCTAGAGTTCTTCCAACTCTGAAGCCAAACGCTCTGAAAAGGCCTTGGTTGTTAAGAGAGTGCTCACTTTACATTTGAACCATTACCACATGACCCCTTCCACACCCGGGCGATGTGGGATTGGACACCAATCTCTGCCAGTAAGGTAGCCTGCCAGTGCCCCCTACACCCGCCCACACTTACCCTGGCTCTTGGATCCAATCTCTGCCAGTAAGGTAGCCTGCCAGTGCCCTTTGCACCCGCCCACACTTACTCTAGCTTTATAGATCCGGGTCGTCACAATCTACCCCCCTTAGGGCCCAGCGTCCTCGCTGGCACATTTCCGGCTGGGTACAGGCTCTGATACCATTTGTAACACCACACTCTCTCTCCAACCAATATTGTCTCCAATTTAGCCACCGCACTTCAGACGGTATGGAGTTTTTTTTTGTCAGACTTCCCAGGGGGTCACCCATCCTAGGAATGCTCCCACTGGAGCACGCTTAACCCTAGAGTTCTTCCAACTCTGAAGCCAAACGCTCTGAAAAAGCCTTGGTTGTTAAGAGAGTGCTCACTTTACATTTGAACCATTACCACATGACCCCCTTCCACACCCGGGCAATGTGGGCTTGGACACCAATCTCTGCCAGTAAGGTAGCCTGCCAGTGCCCCCTATACCCGCCCACACTTACCCTGGCTCTTGGATCCAATCTCTGCCAGTAAGGTAGCCTGCCAGTGCCTTGCACCCGCCCACACTTACTCTGGCTATGCCAGTAAGGTAGCCTGGCAGTGCCCTTTGCACCCACCCACACTTACTCTAGCTTTTTAGATCTGGGTCGTCACAGTTACGGCCAAACTATTTTCTTTTGCAAAGATTGGCTCCTCATTGCCCACGTTTTCCTTTAGTATTGGGCTTCCTTCCAAAAACTTATTATTTCTTTTCCTTTTATACTTCCAAGCCACACTTGCCTTTTTTCCCTAGATTTCAAACACAAAGATACATATATATGTATTTTTATATCAAACCTAGCCAACACCTTTTGTGTATGCACATCCAATATTTCTTTTTTCCAAACAATTTGTTGCTTTGTTTCTCATGTCAACTCTAATTTCTTTTTTGCAGTGATCTCCATGCTGTCAAACCAGTCTTCAACTTGTTGCATCTTTCTCTTGGTAAGTAAACAAAAAAAAAAAAAACCAAACTCTATTTTTTATACTCATACGTAAACATATATGTATATATATATATATTGTTTGTATATGTATATATATATATATGAGATCAAAAAATAAGCCTTGCAACATATAAAACTCTAAAATAAAAAGAATATATATCTCAACTGCCCAAAACGAATAGTTTATGTCATGATCTCAGACATGGAAAACCAATGTCCCTACCGACGAGTACCCAACTACCCATGAAGTATAACCATTCATTCCCTCACTTGTCTCAGATCTCGAAGCCACTCGCCGATACTTTCGTAAAGCCTCTATTCAGTTCTGGCTTATTCTTTGGTGTGGATTATGCTGCACCTTTGCGGAGTCGACAGAAAGCTTCGCAACGGAGTAATACTATCGGCTTCGTGCACATGTTGTTAGGTGGTTATTATTCTGGTACAAGCAGATGAGTGGGATGGGAAATTGTTCAGGGAAGAAACAAGAAGTGGCATGCATATGGTGGAGATGCAAGTGCATGCGGCACACCAACGGCGTAGCCACTCTCACGAGCAAGGTGACATGCATGGGTTTGGACACACTGCAAGCTACACAACACATGGCTGGGATGCCTGGGCTTGGATACACTTGGGCTCACGGATGGCTGGATGCGCAGGCTGAACTCCACATGGCTAGGCTTGGATATGCGGGTTGCTGGACAAGGGTTGAGACATGCGTGGGCTTGGAAGGTTAAGGTTGGATGCAAGACTAGGCACGCAAGCTGGACATGCACCTGGTTTTGGACTTGCAGCTGGAGACGCCTGGCTTGGGCTAGACGCGCAGGTTGGATTTTTTATTTTTTTTAAATCTTTAATGTAGGTGACAAAGACTATTCTCATAGCTAAGGCTATTTCCACTGGTATCACTATGGTGTTTGGCTTGCTTTTTCTCAATTCCAACATGGACTTCTGGATATTTCTAGGCATTGCATCATTGATAGGCTAGTCTCCGTTATCTACTTGATGTATCTGGCTTGTCCGAGCACCTTTTGGCATATTTCATCCGTTCCTGATGGCATGAAAATTGCCTACAACATATTTGTTAATGATATTATTTTCTACTCCAGCCTCTTCCATTGCGATAACAATTCAAATGCATCCAATTTATTTCTTGAAGACGACGGATTTAACTTGTATTGGATTGCCCCGCCGCAGCATTCTTTTAACGGTTAGTGAACTAGCAGTCTTTCGACCTGTTTACTTTCCATTATACCTATATATTACATTTATTCGAGCAGGTTGGTTGCGGATTTTGGCCTTTAGCCTAGTTCATCAACTCGGCCTTGAAAGCAGCATGAATTAGCCAACTAATATTATAGTGAATGACTGCCTACATTTTCAGCCTAATTGTTTATGACTTGTTGATCTTACATTTGCAGGGCATTGTCCCCCAGTATCATATCCTCTAGCATCCGATCTGACATCTTACACTACGTTCGAATTTCTTTTAGATCATGACTTCCGCTGGACGATGTTCTAATTCTATCATGCCAACTAAAACTGGGATCCAAATGACAAAAGCAAGACGACAACTGTGTTGACCATCACCTCATCCATGGTTCCAAATTTGATCGTCGATGGCTTGAAGGCTGAAGAAACAACCATGTCTTCTTCCACTGGATTATTATCCATGTCCTTCAAGCATGACTTAATTTTTACACTTTGCCTTATGATCTATCTCCTTACGGATTTCTTCATTCGCGGAGCTCCAAATAAGATGCTGACTTTCTTGGATAGAGTTCTGATCTCACATCTTCCATCCAGTTCGCCGAGACAGGGTTGTAACTCATTTGGCATGACCCTATTCTTTTTCTTTTCCGATAGAGCTGTTATTATTGTCCGACGTTTGGCATGTTGGCGTTGCATCCGCCTTTTCTACGTCTTGGTAAACAGCTGATATGACTTATATCTTGAACGACACCAATGATCTATCTCCATAGCAGGTGGCTTGAAAGTCTTCATGATGCGAAACCCCAAGCTTAAAAAAACTATAATCCCAACACACAAGATGATATGGAACAAACCCTAGGTAAAAACCAGCCATATAGCACCTCTAGATAACAATTGTAACTAGCAACACTAATTAGAAGGCAAAGAATGAAATTGAAATTTGCCACAAAGTAAATACCTTTGATAAGAAGATCAATTCCCAATGCAACAAGTAGAAGAAGAACTATCCTCACTTGGAACACACAAGTCTTGTTGAAAACAAGACTAGATTTCTCAATAATCAATAATCAAAGTTATTTTTCTTACAAGCTAGCAACCTCCCCTTTATATAGAGATTAAGGTTAGATTAAGAATCAGTCTAGACCATAAAATAATTAGAAAAGTAATCCTAAGGCTTAAAACTAACCCTAAATAAATATAATCCGAAAATAGAAATAATTATAAAACTGCCATTATAATCTGGAAATGCAATAATTACGAAACTGCCATTATAATCCAAAAATAGCTAAATTATGAAATTGCCATTGTAATCCGAAAATAGCTAAAATTACGTCGTTTCATCTTTGCAACTCCCGAGCAGCATTACCACCTTCATTCCTTGCTTGGACATCATGCTTAAATCATCATTATGCCTCATAAAAGTGTTTGGATCATGTGGATACTTGAATCGATCTTCATCAATTATTCTCTTCACAAGTCCAAGCATTCCCGCTTTGATCTTCTTAGCTCGAGAACGCGTCACTGGTCCACTTGGCAGCACAATGTCTTCACCACGAACATCCATGCTAGAAGAGCGCTCGATGCCCACATCACTTCAACTTCTCGATCTTCTGCCAAACCAATCTTGTCATGCAATCTCTGGAAAAAGTGACATGGATTCTCAGCTTGGCTTGATCTTTTTGGCGTCGGTCATTCTGTTCTCCATGTTCATCTTGCATCCTTCGACCTAAGCTTTGGAATATTGATTTTTGGCTTCGTCTTTCCATCAGTGGCTTGGACATGTTCTTACTTTTTGCAGGATGCCTATTTCCTTCCTCTTTGGCCTCATGCTTGCATCAGTTACTAAGCAGCTTAGCAAGTGATTCGGCCTGTTTGGTCGAATACTCCTCTCCAAGTTTGATGCCCTTTTTCCATGCTCGTCCGCCTGATGTATGTCTTAAGTCTTCTTTGACCCTCGGTCTCATCAAGTTTGATATGTTGGCTGAAACCATGTTTGCTTCAGCCGATATGAAAGGGTTATTGTCCACTTGCATTATCTCATTTCCCTTTTCTAGAAAGTTTAACGCATGTTTGTCAATCATCGCCTGGATAGCATTCCTGAAGACTACACACTTGACAGTCTGATGTGACCACATGCCATGCCATTTGTAGTATGGCTTCTTCTTCATCTCTTCAGCTGTTGACAGGATATGACTGTCAGGTAGTCAAAGATTTGATCAGCTTTGGAGATGTCAAAACTATAGATCTTCTTCGATTTGACCCGATTCTTCTTCATGTCCATAACTAGTTTAGGAGTTCTCTGGTTCTTTGTTGGTGTAGCCAAAGCTTTATAAACGTACGAACAGGTGGCCACCACTTTTGTCGTGTTAATTTCAGCTACTCCTTCAACACTTTCCTGGTCGTCAACCTCCACGATGTGAATTTCAGTATTTGGATCCTTTTTGTATGACCCTCTAAACGAGTTTTTCCTCTGGTACTCCTCCTTTAAGATGCCTTCATACCGAGTGGCTCGAGAGACCAACTCGAACAAGTCATGGAATTTCATCCCTTCAAACTTCTTTCAACACTTGTAGCTTAGTTTGCCTTGTGCTAACTTGACGAACTCCCTTTCTGGTATGTCCAAGTGACATATGATCCTCACTTTTTTGAATCGAGTTATGAACATCTGCACCGACTCTCCTTCCATCTATTGCAGACATGATAATATAACCATGGAGATATCTGGCTCAATCCTATAGAACTGCTCGTGAAACTTCTGCTCCAATTCTTGCCAGTTGTGGATCGAGTTTGGCTGCAAATTGATGTACCAAGTGAAAGTTGAACCTGTCAAAGAATTAGGAAACAGTCACAGCTTTATAAAATCATTGGCCACTGCTTCTCCACACTGGATGATGAAGCAGCATATGTGTTCCACGATAAATTGTCTCTCTTTGCCAGAAAAGAGGGTGAAGTTAGGAAACTTGAATCCCCTAGGAAATTCAATTCGATCTACAACATTGGGGTAAGGCTTTCTATAAAATAGGCATCCAGTTCTTCTGAATGCAAGACCCTTTATCTATTGGATGATGGTCTCGACTGCCTCCTGATCTATGCCTTGGCCGTGGTTCATTCAGTTTGATCCATTCCTCCACGCTGAAGCATGGAAGTTTGCTTGATATCAGTGAGCATCATAGTGTCCATTCCAGTAGTTATGTCTGAACTGTTCTGCATGCCCCCTGTCATGAATCTAGTTCCGAGCTGGCAGGTTACCATACATCTGGACATCTGTTCTCCCTCCATGTACGTTGAGTACAGCCTGGAAAACTTGGATCATTTGTTATTCCCGACCATCCCTCAAGTTCTGGCCTAGGTTGTCAGCATGCCTTCCGGCATGAACATTAGTCCTAGCTAGTGGGGGAATGTAAGGTTGGACTTGCCATTCAGGCATAACCCTTACATCGTTTCCATTATACCCGACCTGAAAGGCTGGTGCCTCAGTCATTGGTGTGATGCCATTGGGTATGGCCTAATAGGCCTGCACATGTTGTTCCTTCTGGCCGTTAGTCGGCCTTGCACCATTCGACACAGCTTGGGTCATCTGCACCTGTTGGCGCAACAATTCCATGATTCCTTGCAACATTTGCTTTTGGGTCTCCTAGTATATTTCTATCTTCCGGGACAGCTCACAGATCAAATCCTGATTAGACATCTCTGTCGTGTTCAGACTCTTGCCAACTTCCCTTTTCATTTCCATCTTCATCCGACACATTTCGGCTGTTAATGCAGCTGTGGGTGTCGGATTTCCAATTCTTTTAATGAGTTTGCACCATTTATTCAGTCAAAAAAAATAAGTCCCACTGGGCATACAAAAAGAAATGTTAGTGTAAAACACAACAATCAGTCGTCTCTAAGTGCACGAGCGTGCCACTTCAAACCTATGACAGTTCAAAGAAAATTAAATATGCTCCAATTAAATCAAAACTTAATCAAACGATTGTATTAATTATTGAGAACAAAATAATTAAAATGTCAAAATGGTAGAACCAAAAACATTACAAAAACCAATGTATTAAAATTTTAGCAATCCTAAATTTATTTTCTGATGAATTGGATGAAAGCTTTTTAAACTATTCTAGGAACTATGTTTCAAGCAAGTTAAGCTTTGTAAGCTAGATTAAAGACTATTTCATATTATTATAATATATCTTCAATATTTGAACAAGTGGAATGCAACAATGTATTGCCTTTTGTCCAAAAGTTATGCACTATGTATTTGGAGTTTGAGCAAGTAGACAACAACAATTTAGTCATCTTATAATTAATGTAATGTCGTTCTCTCAATTCATTGCAAAAAATGAAGATAAATAAAGACAATGAAAATTTTTACCACAAAAAAATTTCAACCAACAATTTAGTCATTTTTAAATAATTATGTATTTGTATTATTATTCTAATTAATGAATAATTCATCATTTAATAATAATATTTTTATTACTGTCAACGAGTATCGTAAGTCTTTTGATTAGTTGATTATGAAAATATGATTTTTACTCAATATTTGTTTAGTTTTTACAATTAAATTAATGAAATTTTAAGATATATTTATTTATTAAATATTAAATATATCTTAAAATTTCATTAAAAAATAAATATATATATATTTATAAATTTGAGCCATATTGAAAATAAATTTGAATTTTCATTTCAAATAAAATGTTGTTCTTATATTAGTAATTTTTTTTTAAGTTTAAATTCTAATTTTTTACTATCGTCATAAAGATCAATTATAGCGTACTTTATTATTTTACAGTACTTTTGTAGAAAAAGAACAGTATAGTTTTAACAAAATAATTAAAGATATGTACAATTATTTATTCACCAAAAGGCCTGTGTAATTTAATTTTATTAAAAATGCGTCGTGCCACGTGTAATATCCGACATTTTCCTCGATTGTATGGGTTAGGCTAGAGTGCAACCCTCAATGGTTGCATTAAATGAAACCCCTCAATTTTGACTTGTTACTCTTAAAACCGGTCACAATAACACTTATTTACTTTTTTTTTTCTTTTTTCTTTTCCTCTCGTCTTCTCCAGCACGCCCTTTCTTCTTCTGGTTCTCAAAAGTTTTTTTTTTGGTTTTCCCTTCTCCCTTTTCCGATCAACACGAGGTAGTGGGCATGAAATATTTTTTTTCCTTCTTCTTCTACTGTATTTTCACAGGGTAAGTTTGTTTATTTCTTGTTGAACTTTTTTGTTTCTCTTATTCTATTTTCCCCACAAGCAGGCACCCGATGATATAATGTTCAAATAAAACCCCCAAATTTTGTTTGTCTTCTCACGGTTTATCTGCAATTGTTTGAATTTTTGAATTTTTTTTTCAAATCTCCCATATCATTCTCACTATTTCTCTGCAATTTTTTGTTTTTTTTTTCATTTCTCCCATATCAATCTCATGTACTCTGCAATTTGTGATTTTATAATGCAAATTAGGTAGGCGTTACAGAGTTATCGTCCTCAAATCTCGCCCGCAATACATTGTCCACATTTAACCATGGAGGGTAAAAGTAATTAGTATGACAATGTGTGATTTTATTTGTGATTTGAAGTAAATTGAGTGTTTATGTGTATATTTTGATGCCATATAGTGTTTTTTATTATGAAAATGCCATATGATGTTGTGTTTAATAAATGGTTCACCGTGGGCATGTTGTTTGTGGGCATGTTGCCATTTGATTTCCCAGTATTGGGTGTTATATGAAAAAATCATGGAGATTTACCCGTGATTTACACGGGGTACCTCTCATAGTAATACGGGGGTAGACACATAGTAATAGGTGATAGGCAAAAGGATTAGTTAGTATATCTCTGCCTTTCACCTCGTACAAAGTTTGCGGGTGCCCCGGGGAAACGGCGGGGTAAATTATAACTAGTGAATAATGCATTTTAACCCACGTGTATAATGGGGGCCACCGCACTTTAGTACGAGGGCTAAAATTGTAGATGTTTGGTGTCACTGCCATGTGTCCCGTACATGGTATGTGGGTCCCCCGTATGAAACCCGGGGTAATTTCTTATAATATACAGTCAAGTTTTATCCCTTGTGTACAATGAGGTACCCCGGGCATATAAACTGGAGAAAAGGCAAGAGCATATTTCGTGTCACTACCATTTCTCCTGAACATTGTCCGCGGGGACCCTGTGTATAATCTGGGATAATTTATTTAAGATACATAACAGATGTACCCTGTGTTTTACACGGGGTACCCGGAACTCAGGGACAGGAGGCAGATGTCAACATTGCTTGGCTTCTCTGCCAATTGTCTCGTACATCAGTGCAGGGCCCCCTCATTCAACACCGATGTATATTCTTAACCATGTTTTAGGGTTTTACCCAGCTGTTTCAAATTTCCTTTATAGTATGAAATCTTGTTGTATAACTCATTATGCACACATGATGTTTTTGGTGAAACAGAAAGGAAGGGTAATATTAACGCAAATAAATTGTCTGTGAATGGATGGTTCAATTATTAGTGAGTACAAAGCTATGTTAAATTCTTTTACAGATAAAGTAAGTTTCTACTAGCATGTGAAAAAAATATTTCGATTGGCCAAGCACTAACTGTAAATTTATATTTCATTATATTTTATTGTGGTGGAGTAATAGTGAGGTTGAACGTCAAAAGCAAAATGGTGATTTTAAAGTTAATGCAGAGGTAAGTATAACAGTGAAATTGTATGTGCGTAGTAGCTACATGAGAAAAAAAATATAATGCTGAGGTTTGTCTCTGTTTAGGTTATGAAAGAATTGGCTCAGGAATGGAAAGAGCTTGAGGCTAATGAGAAAGCGAAATATGAAGGGGTCCGGGTCCGGGCTGAAAGGAAGAAGAGTTTTGTTAACAGATGTTCCACAGAAAGACTATGGAGCATTACAGAAGGGTTAAGCGACGCTCAAAGGAATGCAGTAAATGAATTAGGCTTCGGCTGTTTCATTACTTGGAGAATCTGCAGGATAAAGAAGCAACTGCTGTCGTGGCTAGTGGATCAATTTGATCCAGCTTCTTGCACACTCACGTTTCACGGAGTGCAGTACACATTAAGTGTACTCGATGTTCAATGAATGATGGGACTGGTCGATCAGCACAGTGAAGTTGATGACACATTTTCAATGGAGGACGTTAAGGTCCTGAAAAGGAAATACGCCATCGATGACAGAGGCATATCGTTTGCTAACCTGCAGGCTCTGCTGTTGAATAACTGTGCAACAGATGATGATTTCAAGGTGGTATTCACACTATTTTTGATGGGGACAATTCTGAGTCCGAACTCAAGGATGGTAGTAAAACAAGCGATCTTGGGCGAGTGATGAAGTCCGAACTAATTACATCCCATAAATGGGCTTTGTTTACATTCAATGGATTTGTCAAGGGGATGAGGAAGTATAAGGAGCGCAATGTGCGCTATATTCCTAGATGCCTCCTAGTTTTACAGGTTATTCATCTATAATGACCTTCCGAATCTCGTTGTCATACGTAATTTTGCTAACCTATTGCATGACTTCATTATTGTTGTTTGTCGTACAGCTTTTTTATATGGGTCTGTCTTCGACTGGGAGGAAAATTGTCGGAAGTTCGTTGACGCCCATTACTACTAAAGGAGAATCTGAGATGAAGCGATTCATGAAGATATTCACCCGAACTGGAGGTTTCCTTTCTGAGAATGTAAATTTAGCAAATATAAACTCTTTATGCCATACTTTAAAATTTGTGCATATTACTTATTTAAATTAATTGCAATTTTTTTTACCCCATTGCCACGTAAATATCAGTTTTGTGTATTATAGGTTCATCAGGGCAAAGCGTCAACATCGAAAGACAGTACGAGATTCGTTCTCCCCCAGGAAAACAACAATGATATTAACAGTGCAATAAGAGCAGTTGTGCAGGCCATTCAAACAGATGTTGTTGTTTTGCAGGGAAAGATCACAGATTCTAGTAAAAACTATAGGAAATTCAAGGCGGAGGTGACAGAGCACCTTTCAACAATTTCTCAAACACTGACAAAGTTGAATGAAGCAGTTGAAAATTTGACTTCGAATGCCTAAAATTTGAAGTCCAATGGTGACATAATCAGAATTCATCAGAAAGAGAATAGCAAAGGCAAACAACCAATGCATGCCGGCCACAAAAAGACGGAAAAGAAGGATACGTCAATCATATTGCTTTCCGCTGACGAAGAAATTCCACCGAAGAATTGTGCAGACAACGATTCGTCTTTGTTTGGCACGTCATAGTTCGGAAAGCACTTGGATGCATTGATGACAAAGCTAGCACCCACTCGAATAAGAAAATTTGTCATTTGTTATTTCTTCTTTTGTTTGTCAGTTCTGTTGCACAAGCTTGAAATATTTGTGACTGATACTCTAAATTTGTCATGCGAAGGGGAAAAAGATTGTCACTTCTAATGCGCCAAGTAAGCGTTATGTGCGTACATGAGCTTCAACACGTCGTAGCGGTGTGCCACCGAATGATGAAGGTTTCAAAATGAGTGAAATTCGAACCAGCTCTTCTGAGTTTATTTTTGCTGGTCCATTTCGTGTCAAAAAAAATATGCCGCCGGCCAATACGAAATTACTTGAGTACATTTTTGACACAACACTTGATCCAGAGTACGTACACTCTCTGTCGTTCAACTCAATTTGTTTAATTTGATCTGTGCACTGTGTTTTGTTAAATAATGGCCATCAAAGTGTTGACTTTCTTGCTTATGTTTGTTAGGGAAATATTGGTGTAAACGGCACAAAATTTCTATACTCGCCATGTACTTCAGTCATTATGGCCTTCGAGGTGGCTGAATGGCGATGTAAGTTATCTATCACTTCCCTTCCTATGCCATTCGTATTCGATGTACTTAACAGCGTATGGTTACTTGTGAAGGTCATAACATTGGTGGTAGACATGTTAACGCTTCACCAAAGAAGAGCGTATTCAGACGAAGCTAGGAATTGGTTTTTGCCAACTTACTTCCAAGTACATACTTGTTAGATTGATAGCGTTTGGTGAATGTGTTTTGGCATGCTAATGGAACTAATACATGCACTGTATTTTATTTGTTTTGCATCGGCTAGCAACAAGCATTGCAAACTGATAAGGACATGTCCACATTTGACAAGAAAAGGAAATTCAGGCAGTTGTACATGGGAAAGCTGCATGCCATTGAACAGGTGAACAATCATTGTACCATATGACATGTACATGACTGTTATGGAACACGGGGTTAAATGTTTTGGTACATTTTGTATATTGATCGAAACATGTTGTCAATATTTTATAGATGTACATTTTGCTGCATGATCCACAAGGTCATTGGTATCTAATGGTTGTATATGTGCTGGGAAAAGTTTGTGAGATATGGGATCCCCTCCCATCAGCCAAGAGGACTATCTCCCGAGAAACATTGGCACGCTCCGTTGTAAGTCCATCGTCTTAGACATACCCCGTTATTTTTAAAATTTTATATCGGACGTCTGGAATGCATATTATAATGATGCATAATATCTACTGCATATTGGTTTATGGCTTACCATGGTTAACTAATGTGTTGCAGCTGAGTTCATTGGATCTTATCTTCCGTGATGAAATCCAAAAACTTTTCAATCGAAAGGACTTCTTCAATTCTCTTGTCCTTCATTACCGAAAATATCGGGCGAAACAACCAAATGATCATGATTGTGGGTTTTACATAATCAAGTACATGCAGCAGTCTTGAGATCTCGAAGTAAGCTAAGAACTGTGATTGTTATATACGTCTATTATTGTCGATCATCATTCGTTATTTATGATAGTCTATTTGTTACTGTGTAGTTTGACTCACAACTGGAAAGAGCTTATACTGCATTGGAGCTAGTTTGTGATGGTCATAATACTGAAGCGGGCACACTATATCAAAAAACAATTTCATATTCGATTGCGCGTTTGTTGGTTGTTGCCAAAGCCCCAAAGGAGCTTACAAGAAGGCCTCCATCTCCCGCTCGAAGGCCAAAATGAACAAAAGTACAGAGGAAAAAGAGATAGAGTGTGGGATAATGTCATTTGGGTTGCTTTTTTATACACACAAGCATAGTTTTTTGTTGCTTGGCGACTGTACATATTTTTATGTCATTTCGGTCCCTGTGTTAAAACTATTGACTGTAGCATTATCTTAGTTTGTGTTTGATACCCGTAAGCATATTTTTGTGGGTGTTGGCCTCTGGACAAAGACAAGATGCCATTTCAAAAACAGCGACACTTTCTGTACATAAAAGTATATCATATCTTAAACTTTTCCCCTCTATATGATTGACGCAAACTGTTAACTGTTTTGTGATCTATCTTGCACCACAACATTTCCTTATTTGATAAGTCATACACTCTAACTGCGATCCACTATTTATGCCATTTGAATTACGACGAATAAGTGCCCTAACAGGATAGTATTAACATCAATAATTAAGAGAGTTTAAAAATGTAAGTCGCTAATACAGTTAAAATTGCTCACTTTATTTGGCGTTCACATTACATGTAGCAAAGGGTTGGAATCTGCAATCCAGTGTATATTTGATTCCAAGTTAACAAACTTACCTATAACCTCCATGCCACCATAGACCCAACGAATCGTCTTTGGTTGTGTTGTCGATACTTGTGTTGGTTTGAAATGTTGTTTGTGACATTTGGTCATAATCTATGTGCTCCCACCCGCCAGTGTGCATTATTTCATGCTCAATGAAGTCTACTGTCCTCGACGATTCCCAACCAATTTCGGATGCATTATCATTTAATCAAATATTGTTGGATGTGTTAAAGTATCCACATTTGTCTTCCGTCAATTTTTTTTACACAAGTCTGCTTCGTGTGACCAACTATTTTGCATTGACTGCATCGTCTTTCTTTTGCCTCCTTTGTCCCAGCAGCTACTCGACCTTTGGTCTTCACTACAAGTAGATCTTGTGCAAAGTTGTGCTTCTTCCAATCGACTTGCCAAATTAAACATTTCTCTTTTAGCCATTTCCTATCCTTCTTCAGTTTTTTATCCAAACAAACATATCTTGATACTGATTACAGACAATGATGCATAACGAATTGACGTTGCTATTTTGTCCAGAAGCGTATTTTCAAGGAAGAAAGGTGTGGGCACTCAATCTATCATCATATGCACAAACATTCCAGGCGATTGAAAAGATAAAGAGCAGCTACAGGAGTTTGCAAAGACGTGTTTCGGCCACTTCCCTGATATGCAGAAGATCGTGCACCAAGGCCAATTGATACACCACTTAGGGTTGAGAAAGGTAGAGTCAGATGACAATGAGGTGCTGGAGTTCAACATAAGCGGAATCGGTGTGCGGTTCATAGAGAGAAATTTTGCATTAGTCACTGGGTTACGGTGCAGCCCCAACATTGTGGACCACAATGATGAAATACAGACCATCGCAACCCCATTTCAAATACGAGAGAAGTACTTAGACAACTCGAGGTCCATCAAGATTGAGAGGTTGTAGAAATGTTTTGAGGCTGCACAGTTTGGTATAGAAACCATGGATGCTGTGAAGATGACGCTACTATATTTATTGAACTAGGGACTTTTATGCGTGCCCTAGAAAATTTTAATTCCAATCAAATTTGTGACGCTTGTAGAAGATTTAGATCAATTCAATATCTATCCTTTGGGGACATTTATGTACAACGAGACAGTTAAAGCCTTGAATGGGTTCATTACCCGGCCACGTCCAAGCGAAGTGCGAATGCTTCTGGCAGCCACGACGTAAAGGGATTCCTTCTAGCATTTCAGGTGTAATTCTATGAACTAGCGTGTTGATGTACGCCCTAATATACTTATATACATATACATATATAATGAATATATGTTTTGTGATTCGGTTTCTACTAACCAATATACCTAACTTTGTTGTATATATGCTTGCGCAATATTTGTCGTTGTAGGTATGGACTTATGAGAGTATCCTCAAGCTAGGGGATGACGGTATTGCAACTAGAATTTCCCAAGCCATGCCTCGTGTTTTGGGGTGGAAGACAACAACCCACTCGACTTACAAAGGCCTCAAATACGCAATATTTGATAAGAAAAATATAAGGTTCATTAAAATACAAGGCAAATGTATTTTGGTTCCGTACGTCAAACTGACCATTAACAATTGCTCATGTTTTTTGTCGCAGCTTGAAGTGCATTGGACATATGTCCAAGGGATGACGAACTGTGCCAGGCATATATGACCATTTTTGCTAACGGTCATCGCAAACGTAGATGCTGATTTCCACCGATTGTGGAATAATCTGAGGAGACAAAACCAAAGAATGCAGCAGCACCTTCCGGGCATGCGGACAGTGCGCAACCAAGCTCATTGGCCGACTCCCGCAGTGACAACATCTTAAGTCTTCCAAAACCCTAAATTGGAACCCAAAACTTATTTTTTGTGATTTATTGCAGCTGAAGGGTTTTTGCCAACTTAATTTTTGCGGATTATGTGGCAAATGGAAACAATCCTTGAACGCCTTGATAGGGTGGATCAAAATGTTGATCGAATTGGCCGCCACCAATCGGCAATTGAACAGCGTCAAGATGTATTCGGTAGCCGCATTGAGGCAATACACAATGTCAGATGAATGACATCAATAGCAAGCTTAATGCTATACATGAAAAACATAGCGGTCAAGTACTTTTCCATTAACATTTACGATTCAAGTATTAACCAATAGTCATTGAGATTTAGGTATATTGTATGTGTCACAGGAATTGCCAAGGGACACAGTATCGCTTTGTGATCTGACACCACCAACGGCGCATGATACATGTCAGAGTGTGGAACATTATTCGCATGATCCACACTTCGATGTGGTGCCTCAAGATTTACTTGCTGCCATTAATGATGATCGGTCGTGCCAAATTGCGACTCTGCTACCCGTCAATCAACCATCATCAGTGTTACAGTCACAATGGGGGTGATATGATCGAGGATCATGATATGTCGACACTGACCACGGTGACTACGCCAATTAGTATTGATTTGCCTATACATATTGACGATGATCGCGATTGGACGACGTTAACTGATAACAGTGCAATTGATATGCATAAGCAAGAAAAATGTATGCCATTTTAGATTTGGACAACCCATGACATCGAGGACCTAGGACAGTTTCTGTGGCTCGTCAGTCGAGCAGGACGTCAATACAAACCATCTGACGTTACGAAGAGTCCATGGGTGGATCTAAGGGCACATCGAAAATCAAGTACGAAATTGAACCCAATGTCAAAGCCTACAAAGGAGGAGCTTGTTGCCTTTCGTGATTGGTACTTGATGAGCAAGCCGACGACTACAGCTAATATATAATATGGTAAGGTCCCAAGGACCTTCTTTGATGGTATCTTACGGCCTGGAGGTTCGCTTCAACCTCACATGAGTTTTTGCCATTGTTAATCATAGATAAAAGTGTTTAATTTAAATTCATTACAAATAAGTTAATAATTTTGAACGTGTAGCACATTGACGTATGCCTATTCCACATCAGAAAGATGATGTACATGGCACCGGAGGCATTTTCAAAGCGTTGTGCAATATTGGATTGCATGCTATGGGTGGGTTATGCCATGTCCTTCATCAATTATGCAGATTAATAAATTTGGGGTTCGTCTAGTACAATAAACCTTCCCTTTTTTTATATTTCCAGTAAGCTATATTTATATGCCACAAAGATCACATCGATTTGCTATTGGAGATTAAGGCAGCCACCATATTTTCTCAGGCATTTAAGGGTGAATATCTTATATATGGTCGACCGTGGTGGACATGTGACTATGTAAGTTATTTTGATAATTTTATTAATTTATACCATATAATAGTCGTATGTACTCAAAATATGTGACATGCACATTGTGTTTACTAACATTTACATCCAAATCCTAGTTGCTAATGCCTTTTAATAATGGCAACAAACACTGGCTTGTTGCACACGTTGACATTCTTAAGAAGCATGTAGACCTGTATGATCCATCTGTCAAGAAGACAGCATCTCATTTCTAGGAGGAAAACGCCACATGCATATACCATTTGGTGCCTAAAATATTGCATGTTTTTCAAATTTACAACCACTAACCATAAATCACAGACTGTTTAGAACCATATACGATTAGAATGATGGATGACAGATTTGCTCAGCAATTAGTGAGGTACGTTAGACCTATGTTGTTATGTAAAATCGTTAATACAATTGAATATGTTAGTGTATAACATTTTACCATAAGAAGATAATATATGACCAAAGTAGAGTATTTTGGTCCATAGATAATTGACTTTGTCCTTTATTGAATAATATTGTCCACAATGGATCATATTTGTCCATTTAAGAGTAACTTTAGTCCATTTCAAAATTACGTTTTATATTTAAATTTTTTCCAAAAAAATATGTACATTTTTATTTCTTTATACCCTACATAATTTAGTACGGAGACTCCATTTTCTGATGCAAGATGTTACTATTTTCACAATTAATTTTTTTTTTCTGCTGACGTGACACATTTTTATACTTTCTTTCAACATACAAATTGCAAAATCTTACATAAAAATTTGTGAAATCATATTTTTTTTTCCCTAAATTTTTCCTTTCTTCCTGCCCACTTTTTTTTTTCCCTTTCTTTCAATTAAAACAGGCAACCGGTTTCATATTTTTCTCACTTTATCCATGCCATGTGTCACTCAGTGCAATGGGCCTAATCCCTTTGAAGGGGTTTGACTCTAGAATTTCCCCGATTGTATTTGTATTTTCTTCTCAAACTCATTCATTTTATTCACCCAAAAGTAAAACGCATTTCATTTTCAATTTTAAAGCTTGCTCTGAAAGTAATTTTGTTTTTGCAGAAGATTGCAAATGCAATCCCTAGCTCCAGTACGACCTCGTTTTATAGGTCTATTGAACCCTTCATGGATCTTCCCCTCCAGGCTTCGAGCATTCTCATCATCGTTCTCCTCAGCTAACGTGAACCAGTCCCGTGGTGGCCTCCCTCGCTTCTTCTCCGAAATTCTACCTCATTCCAAGGTACTCTCTCTCTCTCTCTCTCTCTCTCTCTCTCTCTCTCTCTCTCTCTCTCTCTCTCTCTCTCTCTCTCTCTATGCGGCGTGTACAAAACTCGACAACTTCTACGCGTTTGTTTCTCGAGAAAGTTAGGAAAACAGTTGATAAAATATTTTTGTAGCAAGGCCTGAATTTAGTCGTGCTCGATTGCTGCAAAAAAAGAAAAAAATTGGCAGTATATTTATCTATTTATTTTTAGTAGTTTGTTTTGAAATACTCTTTAATTGAGTGTGGTGATGAAATAAAAGCATTGATAAGTTAAAATTTAGGAATTTGTCGCTGCAACGTATTTTTTCTTTCCATGTTTAAAAGTATATACCTGATGTTGTTTTTCTGTTATAATGCAGGGTGGTTTTGTAAGGGTGCAAGGTGATGAGTTCTGGCATATGACTAAAGTTTTAAGATTGGCCACGGATGACAGGTACCCTTTTATCAATATTGCATTTTGACACTATTTCATCGTTCAATTTCACATTTTATGTCACTCAGAAAGTGCTTGTTAGTATTTTGATAGGAAAATTGTGTTTATTCTATAAACTTATGTAACCTTTGGATAGAAGTTGGAACTGTTAATAATGATTGCGAAAATTGTAGTAAATTGATCCATCTTGTTAAATTTAGTCATACATGCCAGATAATTTCATGTTATCATGAGTTTGACATTATGAGAAATTTACTTACCTGATTATCTTGGTATAAAATGATGATAGAAGTTCTCCCTTTAAAAATATTTATTGTAGATATTATATTATATGCAGGCCATTGGCCTAATTTAACCTTTTTAAATCCAATGATTTAATTTTTAATTTAAATTCTACTAAAACAGATTCCCATGTTCTTTTATATTTTATTATTATCATTTGAACATATCATTATATCAAGCTCTGCCATTGGTTGAATAAGATAATTTTGAGCATAGATATGTTATTTTCATTGCGTCTGCCATTTAATTTCCACTGCAAAGGAACTCTTAAAGAAAGTTTTCTTCTTTTGGCATGAGACCTGTCTGGAAATTTTTCTTTTTATTTTTGTTGTTTTCTGTGCATCTTTCTTGTGAAAAGGAACATAGATTGCAAAGATATAGCATGTGCTTAAAATATTGCATTGATTACTAAAAACTTAAGGCTTCGGATTTTCTTTTTATCTAGCTGTTTTAAAAAATTCTTTCAGTCAATAATATTAGATACCCATGTAATTACATTGTAAGCACTTGTGATTGTCCATGTAATACATGCAAGGGTAGAGCTCTTCGATGGGAAAGGAGGTTTGGTAGAAGGGTGCATTAAGAGGATTGACCGCACCGGGCTTGATTTTGTGGCAATGGAAGACCCAAAATTTCTTCTTCCACAGAGCACACAATGGCATGTATTTGCATCTTTTGGTGTGTTTTAAATATTTTCAGTGGTATTAATTCATAAAAGTTATTGTGTTCTGTGTGCTTAATGATTTAGGACTCATTATCACTTGTTAAAAGCTTCCTCTGTTTAGGTACTCTCAAGGGTGGTAGAGCTGATTGGCTGGTTGAGAAATGCACGGTGTGTTTTGAATGTATGTGGACAAGCTATCTGGTTAGTGCTTGTAACTTTTATATCTTCTAACACGATCTCTTTCCTTTACTTTATTAGGAGCTGGGGGCTTGTAGTGTAACTCCTTTGCTGACAGAGCGTTCTCCATCTATTTCAGAAAATCGAGCGGATAGATTGGAGCGTGTCATCATGGCAGCATCTAAACAATGTAATGGCATAGCTGTGTTCATATATGTGATTACATTTAAGTCTGATTGACTTATCTCACGTTAAGTTTTGCCTATTTGGAATGAGTTGAAAATTTGGCTTTCTAGTAAATGTGATGTTCAAATTGTTATTGTATAACAGGTCAACGGCTGCATGAGATGATTTTGAATCCTCCCATGAAAATTGATGGCCTTCTGCCTCTTGTGTGTTCTTTCTCTCTCCAGTTATTACTTTGAAAGTTGTACTTATCTTGTTCTTGTTCATCAAAAAACTTCTACCAAAACATGGTGTTATGACTGTCTTTGTTTTCAGCTTCTTGATATTTGTTATTCCTGTTAATGCTTGAAGGAATGTTAAAGATAGATAAGTGAAATCTCTTCCCCTGGCCAGTTGAACTTACAGTTGTGACTTTTATTTAGGTTTCCCAGTCAAACCTGTCTTTTCTTGCTGTAGCAGAAGCTACTCCCCTTATTAATTTATTGACTTCATCAAGAAGACAGTCAAAAGGGCTGATAATAGTTGGACCAGAAGGAGGTTAGTGTTTATCATATGTCATTTCTGTATGCATCAGAATTATTCCTCTATTCTCTTATAACATCACAATTCCTTTTTTGTCTAAATTTTGGAGTAAATGGGCTTCTAGATGCAGTATTTCTTTAGTGATTATTTTGAGGCTATGACTTGTTACATGAATCTGAATTTCATATTTCCATATGTGAAAACAAGTATGCATATCCTCATATACCAGACATTCATTAATGAGTATAGCATCCTCATAATTGTAACCAAATACTTTTGTCTGTAAATACTACATATTTGATTCTGTCCGTAAATCTATTTTCTTCCCTATGAGTTCCAGTCTCAATAAGAATGTTAGTTCTTATAACTTTATTGACACTATAATTGTTGCTTCTATGGTCATGTTATGTTCAATCTTTGAGTTTTCAGATTGTTATATAAGTCATTTTTTTTATCTTATTATGTTAATGGACAATTTTTTTTATGATTGATAAGATATTTCACTGATGAATGCTTATGCAATATGTATTAATGTATATTGGATCTATTTTCTTCTTTGTGACTCACTGAAAAGCTGGTTTGAGTAAATATTCCATTTTTTTTAGTGATTCAATTTTTTTATTTTTTAACAAAATGAGTTTTTTCTGCTGTTGTAAACTATATTCCAAAATCTTCTTTTCTCAATATGGTGTAGCTCTGGTTTGAAGCACCAGTATGTTTGGTCTCATGTTCTATCTTTTGGCCAAGATCAATCGGTTATTGTGGGTTTAGTTTAATGTATTCTTATACAGACTTCACAGAGAAAGAGGTGAATATGATAACGGGAGCAGGTGCTACCACAGTAAGTCTTGGCCCACATCGCCTACGTGTTGAAACTGCAACACTGGCTCTTCTAGCAACTTTAATGTTATGGTCTGACTCTCAGAAAACGTTTGATTCTTGATCCCTTTTTCAGGGTAAGTCTTTTATATTGCACTCCTCAATACTTTTGGCTTGCTTTGATACACATTACTTTAAAATGAGTCTTAATTTAGCAAAATTCATTCAAAGTATAATAATTTTGAGACAGTTTTGGTGCTTAAATATTTTTTATTGCTGACACAGTACCATGTTGCGGCTGGTCCAAGCAACTGGTTATAATATAATGTCTAATAAAATCTTTTCTTAATCTTTAACACGCATTTCTGTGGCTTATGTTTTAAAAATTGTACCACTGATGACTGTATAATCGTTCTTTAGCAACCATATGTTTGTTTTGGGATATTAAATTGATGTTTTGTATTCGTTCTCTTAATCTGCAACATAGTTGTTACCTTTTGACGTTGATCATTGGCAATGTTTAAAAAAACGCTCGAGGCGTACGCCTTGAGGCGCGCCTCAGAACGAGGCGCCAGAAAATCGCCTCAAGGCTTACGCCTCAGCCTCTCCAGGCGAGGCTTACGCCTCGCGATGCCGAGGCGGTGCGCCTCGAGGCGGTGCGAACTGAGGCGTGTGAGGCTTACGCCTCACTGGTTCAGCCGGATCTGGGTCGACCCAGAAGGTTTTAAAAATACCCATATGGGTTTTAGGGTTATGTATGTTAAAATAATTAAAAAACCAAAAAAAAAAAACCTTTTTTGTTGCCGCTGCCGCTACTGAGGAGAAGAAGAAGAAAAAGAAAAAGAAGAAAGGAAAGAACCTGCCGGCTGCCTGCCTACATTTGCTGAAAGGACGAAAGGTATGTAAATTTTTTTTTTTTCTTATTTTTTGACTTGTTAGTTGCCGACACTGAGCATTCTTATTTATTTATTTTACTGTTTTGGGTCAAGTCAACTACCTCTAAAATTTTGTTATTTGATTTATTTATTTCTTATTTTTTGACTTTTCTTTTTTCATTTCATTTCTATTTTCTTTTGCTTTACAGTTTCTGCCGAATGTTATATATATTTTTTTAATTAAAATATTTGCTATTTTATTTATTTATTATTTGTATTTTATTTATTATTTGGACAGTCAGTAAAATTATTTGTCTGTTTTTAATTGTTTGTAGGTAAAGGAAAAAGATTATTATCGGTGGATGAAGGGTCTGAATGGGAAGATATTGACACCTATAAAGAAGAAAATAATAGTTTTGTGGATAATTTTTTTAATGATAGCTAGTGATGATGGTGGATGATGGTGGTGGTTTATTGGCGGTGGCTATGTTCAATATAATTTGGACAACTTTATGATTTTATAAGACTTTCTAAAATTAATTAAGAGTTTAAGATTTAAACTAACAAATTATTAAAATTTAAAGACAATTAATGTTTATGTTATGAATTTTATAATTTTATTACTGTTTTGCTATATATTATTTTTTAATTTAAATCGAGGCTTACGCCTCGGACCGCCTCGAGGCTTACGCCTCGCCTCACAATAGCAAAACGCCTCAGGTACGCCTCGCGTTTTTTAAAACCTTGATCATTGGTCAAGGTTGGAACTCTAGGCAGCTTTCCATCTATAATTGGGGTCCTCTATGGTAGACTTTTTGAATGCTAAAGGAGAAATGAACTCAACTAGGGGAGGTTTTCTCATCACCAAAATATCTGCAAAAACAACTATTCTACTTCTTTTCACATCAATCAGTGAGATAATAAAATTAACTAACTCATTATCACAGACCTCTCAAGTCTTTGTCATGCATCCCACATCTTTATATTTATTCAATTAGTAATTAATATCATTGAATCTAAATCTATTTAACTATTAAATTGATCTAACTAAGACGCCCTTTCTTGACTTTCCAGACTCCCGAATCATACAATGCCTTATTTTTATTTTTTATTTTAGGGTGTTAGAAACTGAAAAGAAGAAAACAAACAAGCCAACAAGTTACTCTCGTGTCCATACTTGATCACCTGCTGTTCTATAGTTTATTGTATAAACATGTATTCTACGAAGAAAAAATCTTTCATGTGCATTTGCATCAAAATATAGGCAAGAAATTAATTAATATGTTTTGTTTTTTTGTCAGAATTCAGAAAGATCTAAAGACAGAAATTATGGCTGGTTGGTGGCAGATGTTGACTCGCAAGCAACTTTATGTATGGAGTAAGAATTCTGATAGACCGGACAGAATACAGTTTTTGTTTAGACGTTAAAAAAATTCTTTCAAGGATCTCTATGTTATTAGATTAAGGCCTTGTTTAGGATAAATTTTGATTTTACTTACTTTATAACTAAAAAAAAAACTCCTGCTGAAGAGTTTCTTGATGAATTACGCTTCTCTAGCTTTCGCAAGCTCTTCTAGAAAATAACTGTCCACACACTCTAAAAGCTCCGATGCCATCATTTTAGAAGCCATGCCAAATGTCTAAACCAATTTTGTTTTATTTTTGAGTTTTATTATTTGTCCGTAATGATCACTAGTAGGGTACACATAATTGGTTACAATTTAATTTAATTTAATTTTTTTTTACTTAAAACTTAATAAGAAAAAGTAAATCCAAAAATGTTGGTTTTGTCGTCAGTATAGTGAGAAAATTGTTAGAAAATATGTTTATAGTGAATAAAAATTGGTTATGTTTGTTGGGTTATGAAGATTTATGACTATTCAATTCAATCTCAGTAGTTGTATTGTCTCGTACCTTTGTGTCTGTATGTTGTCTCCAACCAGTATGATTATTCTCAATAGTTGTGTCTTCTTCTATGAATCAGTGTGTCTATTCATTTTTTCTGAAAGGGTTGTGTCTGTTCTTTATGCCTTTTGAATTCTATGAATACCATTTGGGTTTATTCCTCGAGGCACTATGAAAAAGATAAAGTGAGTTAGAGAGAAATCAAATATTATTGTGTCACCCTATTTTTTTGAGACACAGCACACTTGATAGTGTGTACATGGTACGCATAGTTTGGGGTTGCATCCCCTTTGACATTGCTTGGGTTTATGTCCTAAGTATAACACATGTAATTTCTTTTGAACAAACTGATGAATGCACTTAAATATGAAATGGAAATGCTTTCTTGTTCTTGAATATTGTTGTTATATCTCATACATTTATTGCATATGTAATTATAGCTATTGATATGCCAGAAAGTATTAAATTTACAAGTATCATAACTTTCAATGTATGTTGCATTGCTTCTATATTTTGCACCATTGCATACAAATTTTTTATATCCATATTTCTATAAATTTCTACATCTTGCTTGGATCCTTTCTGCCTCTCCTCACTTTCTGCATTATTTTGTATCATATATTCATCATTATCAGGTGTTCAAAATGAGTAATATCTGCAATTTCCTTGCACGCAAAAGAAAATAATTTAGATGGGTTGTTTGTCTTACACCTGCTCTTTTTCCACATTAGCATCTTCTATTTTTAAATTTGATCAAGCCTCCATTAACTTGATTCACTTGATGAAGCCATAATTTGTTATATGAGGGATATGTATATGGGTATTTTTTATCTAGAGCTTGTAATGGATGTGTTTTCTTTTGGTAAAATTAGGAATGGATTTGTTGTTGTGGATGTAATAGGTGGTTTTATAAGTATTTTGAAAACAAAGTGACGGAAATGTAAAGTTGGCACCCGTTAGACATGCATTTATGGCTAATGTTGTCTTTGAGTGGGTGTGATTGCAAATAAAAACTGATATATCGGCAGTTATTAATTTCAGAGGTGGGAATGCAACTTAATAGTCGGTAGTATCTATTTTTTAAAATTTTGAAACAACTTTTCAATAAAAATTTACATTTTTCAATTGTCCGAGGGTATGCTAGTATTTTCACAGACCATGTAGAAGAGATAATGTGTTTTTTGAATCATTGGCTAACGGCTGATGTTGTATCTATTATTTTTTTAATCTGAGAGTTTTAAATGTAATTTCACTAAATTTCAGAGGTGATATATGCAATATGCTCTTCAATGAAATGCATTTCACAATATATATATATAGAGGGGCTCTATAGAGCCCACCAGTCGAGGTTTATAGTGTCCTCGACTGGGAGCTTTTGCAATTTTGGGTGAATTGGAGGGCAGTCAGCAGTCAACAATTTCGGCTGTTTCGCGTGGTTGCAAATTTGATGCTGCTCGTCCTCCACGTGCAGACCACGTGAACCGGCATTTCAACGAATTGGGTCAAAATTTCTTCCCCAAAATTCTTCCCTAAAATTCGACTCCCATCTGCTCAGCACGCCGACGCAGCTCCCACGCCGAAGCTGCTCCTCCCCAGCTCGCCGACGCCGAAGCAACTCCGTCCCCGACGAACATCCTCCCTCCCCAGCGCAGCCTCGACGAAGCTCCTCCCTCCCCGACGAAGCTCCTCGCCCCCGAAGAAGCTCCTCCGTCCCCGACGAACCTCCTCCCTCCCCAGCACAGCCTCGCCGACAAAGCTCCTCGATCCCGGCGAATCTTCCTCCCCGATCCCGCACAGAGCCTCCCCGTTCCACCTCGACCCCTTTATAAACAGAGCCTCCCCTGTTTAGGTTTGGCATTTTTGACCCTCCTCACCGGTTCTGTAAATGAAATCCACAAAAACTGTTGTGGTGGCTCTGTTTTATTTTTCTGCATTGCCGTAGGAAAATTGATTTACATGTTTAGTTGCTGGATTATATAGATATTAAGTTTGTAGCATTTACAGGGTTCATATTATTGTAGCATTTGAATTCTATATATTCAAAATATAAAGTGATAAAAATGGCCATCTCTGTGTTGCCGTAGGTCTAGTTGCTGGATTATTTTTTTTTTGACCCAATTCAGAAACTCGTTTTACTTGTTTGCGTACATGGTGATTTAATAACTATTAAACTATATTATTAATTCTGTCTTTATTTCATTCATGAAGAACCAAATGATGTAAATTAATATTCAGAGAATTGTTTTTTCCAATTGTATGTTAATTTTGATATTCAAATTTTGTGGATTCAATGAGGAAAATCAATGGGGAATTTTTCTTGTTATTGTTTTTTTGTTGGTGATAAATATTTGGCTATGTTTGTTAACCGATGAGTTCACATGCATGAATAAAAATACCATAGCATTTTCATTTCTAAATGGCACTGACATGGTTGGGCATTGCTGTGCATTTGGATTTTTTTGAAATTAGACCACTTTTTTGTCTATAATAATTTGTTTGATGTTTATATTGCCGTATACTTCTGCTTTGCAGCAATGTCAACATCCAGTGCACATGAAAGCTCTTGGCGCTTAAAATGTCAATGTGGTAGTAACATGAAATTATACATCTCTCGTAGCCAAAAAAATCCAAATCGAAAATTCTGGAAATGCAATAATTCTAAGGTAAATTTACGAAATTATATTTTGTGTTTTGCAGGATGGTGTTTATTATATAAATTATTTTTTCATTGATTATAAAAGTGTTTTGCAGGACGGTGTTTATTGTGGAATGTTTGTATGGGATAATGAAATAGATCATGGGAATATGGATAAAACAGAATATCTGATTCAAGAAGTGAGTAGACTAAATTATAATGTGCAAGAATTGACATCCAAAGTCAACAACCTAATGCAGCAGCATCAGTACGTTGTAGAATATTTGATGAGACAAGAAAAATGTGACTATGACTGGAAATTTCTAAGTATAATTGTTATAGCTATAATATCAATTTGTTATTATTTTAAAATTATGTAGCAAAAGTTTATTATAAAACACTTACATTGTAATGGATAGTAAAAGCTTCTTTAATTAATAGTATTTGTTTTTTATAAAATCTTTAATTAATAGTTTGATATTTTTATGAAATCCCTTTATTTATGAGTAATAAAAATAAAATAAAACAATTATAAATTTTAGAAAGAGGTACTATTGTAGATATGATATGAACAAGTCATATTCACTAAAAATAACATCCATGCCTATTAAAGAAGTTGGATCCATACCAGTTGTTTACATGTAAACATCATAACTTAAATAAAAATGAATACATCAAGTAAATGAGTTATAGAGGAACATCTTCTGTTCTAATACATTAGTACATGTTCATCCAACATGACCAATTTTGGATCACCAATAAGGGCTATTGCAACACTTAGTCTTCGGTTCATTTCCCTAGCTCTCAACAACCTGCAATATTTTATTATAGATGAACAACACAAGTATGAAAAACACACACAAAGGAAAAGAAAAAAAAAAAAAAAGTAAATTGCTATAGATGAACAACACAAGTATGAAAATTACTTACAAAATGCACAAAATGCACAAATACATACACTTACAGTTATCCATCCATGCACGAATTTCTCATCTTAAATCACAAAGTTCATGACCTACTTCCAAAATACATAAGAATATTGAAGCAGAAATTAAAAAATAATTGAATTTAAATTAAATTGCATTGTGAACCACAAACATAAGTATGAAATTTCACCTATCTTTCAACTACAATCTTTTAGTTCGTCCATATAAATTTGATCCTACAAATCAATAACAATGATGTATTGTTAGTATGATAAAAACTAATATCAATAACCATACGATTAAAGATTAATTTAGGTATAAAATTTACCAGCTTGAGAAACTGATTCGTCATCTTCACTTGATTCATGCTCATTGATGTCTTGATCATACATTGTGGACCTATAATCAAAATCAATTTTTATAAACTTCCTCATATGTTTAAATTTGAATTTAAATGGAAACGAAAACTATAATTATAAATGTACATTTCTTGTAACCGAGGACAATTTCTTTTGTCATGTTGTTGCCCACGAAGTCCACATCCCCGACACAGTCTTGATTTTGAAATTGATAATTCTTTTGAAGATTTCAATCTTCTCCCACAACCTTTTGATCTCACATGCATTGGATTGTTAATACTTTGAACATCTTTTGTTCTTCTACTACTTGATTCAGGCATTCCAATGGTGGTACCATTAATATCCTTAACTTTAACATGTAACAATTCAAATTCATTCAAAAGGAATTTAGTACCCTCGGTAGTGAGAGATCCATCATCAATTAAAGTAGTACCAGATCGAGATAAACTTTGATGCCTCGTCAACAATGACATATCACCCTCATCATTCATTTCTCTATCACCAATATCCCACATGTCACACAATTTTGCACTTTTTGTCCACCGATGCAATATGTATTTTGTTAGTAAAAACATGATTTGTTTGACACGAAAAAATGCCAACATATGTTTGCATGGGATTCCTTTGAAGTCGAATAACCTACAACTGCATGACAAATAGTCTGTATACTTATCATACGTAATATGTCTACTCTTTGATGAACTACTTCCAGTTGCCTTTTGCACCATATGGACTTCAGATACATCATTTTCAAATGTACTACTTAAAAAATACGCAGCACTTTCAAACATCTCATCTTGAAACAATAAAAAATTTCTCTTGGTGTAAATTTTGACCATTTGTGTCTCCATTGGACACATGGATTTCAACTTTGGGGTCTCATTCACATCAACATGATCTACAACTAACTCATCATGTCTTTGATGATTAATAGCTCTATTAAAGCGTATAATAAAGTCCATCAACGAGTTTTTGTTTGAGATATACCTTTTGAAAAATGCATGTGAACTTTCTGCTCTCTGACTGCTCATGATTCCTGCACTGAAAATATGATTAAAGTATGCAGGAATCCACTTGCTACGGATTTCATATAGTCCATGCAACCATTGATTATCTTGTAGGCCTACTTCATGAATCAATTCTGCCCAACATCCTTCAAACTCTTCAGCAGTCTCAGAGTTGAAAATGACATTCTTAAACAATATATAGTTGTCTCTATAAAGCACAGCATCTAACTTTTCAGAAAATTTCATCAAAATGTGCCACATGCAGAATCGATGATAAGTTGATGGAAAAACTTAAGCAATGGCCTTAGTCATTCCATGATCTTGATCCGTAACAATAACCTGAGGTGCACCCCTAGGCATAGCATCCAAAAGCTGATTGAATAGCCAAACGAAAGATTCACTTTTCTCACCACTCAACAAAGCACATCCGAAAATGATTGTTTGGCCATGATTGTTCACTCCTGCTAAAGGGGCAAATATCATATCATATATGTTAGTGTTATAAGTTGTGTCAAACACAACTACATCACCAAAACAATGATACGATCTCCTTGCAAACGGATCTGCCCAAAAGCATCTAACAAGCCTATTTTCATCATCAAGTTCATAACTAAAGTAAAATGCTGGATTTTTTTCTTTCTCAGAAGAAAAAAACTCTATTAACAATTCTGCATCTTGATCCTTTTGTTCATCTCTCACTCTATTTACATAGTTGAATAAATCTTTCTCAGTACATCCAACATTTTGAGGACCACCAGATTCTATTTCCATCACTCTCATTTGTTGAGCAGTTGGGATATTTGCTTCTCCTAACTGTTGGCTCAAAATTCTTTTTGCGCTCGACACATTCCGATGTGACCTTAACAAATGAACTTTACTTGGGGTAGCAAGAGAATGATTATGCTCTTCCACAAAAAAACTAACAACCCAGTTCGATCCAGTTTGCCGCTTCACCACTATCATCTTAGCCTTGCAGCCAACTCGAATAATTCCACGATTCCTTTCATTTGATCTTTCAACTGTATATTTTTCCTTCTTCTCATAATGGTCATTTGTCTGCCCTTCCTTAAAGCAAACAAATTGTTTCCATACTAGCTCATTTGTACCTTTTTTTCTTTTACTGTTATTCACTCTTGCATTAAATCCACATTGTCTTGCATATACATTGTAAAAATCAAAAGCCTCTTCTATTGATGAAAATTCATGATTAACCTTTGGTTTTATCTCATCTGCAACTTGTGGCGTATAACACTGTGATTCACTATCATCTGACATGTTGTTGCAATAATAAGCTTCAGTTTTAATGATAACAAAAAATTACTATGCATATATGAAAAACAGCGATATCAAAATGAACCCAGATCAAAATGAAAACCAGCCTAACTAACAAAACATTTATGCCAAACAGCTTTTATAAATTCATTGTTCTCTTATAACTCTTAAAACAGAGCCAAAACATGTAAATCAATTTTCCAGCAACTAGACCTACTGCAACTTATTCTCTCTGTCTTTTATGATTAAGTTGTGAAGAATTAAGAATTTTTGTCCTCGGATATTCACCAAAAAAATATAGTATCTCAATTAAAATTCCTACAGCATTCCTACAGAAGAATTAAGGTCCCCGGGTGTTTGAGACATTCCTACAACATGGTTTGGTTTTCAATTAAAAGTCAGCAAGCAGCAGCATATCTCATAGGTCACCATCAGCAAACTCATTTAAATTTTTACAATTTAGGCAACCCAGCAAGCCAGCAATAGCATCCAAGGCCAATTTATAATTTTTACACCAAATTGGAAAAAACAATTCTCTGAATATTAATTTACATCATCAGGTTCTTCATGAATGAAATAAAGACAGAATTAATAATATAGTTTAATAGTTATTAAATCACCATGTACGAAAACAAGTAAAACGAGTTTCTGATTTGGGTAAAAAAAAAAATAATCCAGCAACTAGACCTACGGCAACACAGAGATGGCCATTTTTATCACTTTATATTTTGAATATATAGAATTCAAATGCTACAATAATATGAACCCTGTAAATGCTACAAACTTAATATCTATATAATCCAGCAACTAAACATGTAAATCAATTTTCCTACGGCAATGCAGAAAAATAAAACAGAGCCACCACAACAGTTTTTGTGGATTTCATTTACAGAACTGGTGAGGAGGGTCAAAAAATGCCAAACCTAAACAGGGGAGGCTCTGTTTATAAAGGGGTCGAGGTGGAACGGGGAGGCTCTGTGTTGGATCGGGGAGGAAGATTCGCCGGGATCGAGGAGCTTTGTCGGCGAGGCTGTGCTGGGGAGGGAGGAGGTTCGTCGGGGACGGAGGAGCTTCTTCGGGGGCGAGGAGCTTCGTCGGGGAGGGAGGAACTTCGTCGAGGCTGCGCTGGGGAGGGAGGATGTTCGTCGGGGACGGAGTTGCTTCGGCGTCGACGAGCTGGGGAGGAGTAGCTTCGGCGTGGGAGCTGCGTCGGCGTGCTGAGCAGATGGGAGTCGAATTTTGGGGAAGAATGTTGGGAGTCGAATTTTGGGGAAGAAATTTTGACCCAATTCGTTGAAATGCCGGTTCACGTGGTCTGCACGTGGAGGACGAGCAGCATCAAATTTGCAACCACGCGGAAGAGCCGAAATTGTTGATTGCTGACTGCCCTCCAATTCATCCAAAATTGCAAAAGCCCCCAGTCGGGGACACTATAAACCCCGACTAGTGGGCTCTATAGAGCCCCTCTATATATATATATATATATTAATTTTAGAGATGGAAATTTAAACTTTAGACTTTCTGATTGAGACACAGTAGACTTTACTATGGACTATCTCGAGGGAACATATTCTTCAAATAGAAATTATAGCTACATAATCTTGACTTTGCGTCTTTTTTCAATCATAAATCTGATATAAAATAAAAGTTTGTCTCGAGAAAAATATTAACAATAATAATAATAAAATAATATAGTTCTATTGTTTTTAACATGTTTTTCACAATAAGAGCGGATTTGAAATTAGAGAGTAAAATTTAAAAGAAGTCTTAGAGCATATTCAATAGATTTTTTAATTTTCCATTGTTTTTAAAATAGAAAATTAATCTTAAGTTAAATTTGTCAATGTTTTCATTTTTCATTCTACATTTTTCTATGCATATTATCCTTATATGTTTTATTTATTACTTTAGATATTCCTATGCATGACTATTATTAGATCATTTCCAATAATACTTTTAATTTTAAAAAGCATAATTTTCAAATTAAAGATCATTTTGAACAATCTTAAAAAATAGCTAGAGTGAGATATTTTTTATCTAACTTTAATACTAATATCACTTTTNAAAACTTCTTACCTCAGAAACACTCTTAGGTGTGGGCCATTCTCGGATAGCCTTCACCTTTTCCTCATCAACCTCAACACCACGTGCACTCACAACAAAGCCAAGAAATATTAGTCGATCAATGCAAAAAGTACACTTTTTAAGGTTGGCAAATAACTTTTCCTCCTTAAGAACTTCTAAAACTGCCCTAACATGCTCTACATGGTCATCTAGATTTTTACTATAAATCAATATGTCATCAAAATAGACAGCCACGAATTTCCCTATAAAATTTCTTAGGATATGGTTCATTAGTCTCATAAAGGTACTAGGCGCATTAGTCAAGCCAAAAGGCATAACTAACCATTCATATAAACCATACTTAGTCCTAAATGCAGTTTTTCATTCATCCCCAGGTTTCATCCTACTTTGGTGGTATCCACTTTTCAAGTCTATTTTAGTGAACACACAAGAACCATGCAGTTCATCCAACATGTCATCTAACCTAGGTATAGGGAAACGATACTTTACCGTAATCTTGTTGATGGCTCTGCAATCCACGCACATCCTCCACGTGTCATCCTTCTTAGGAACCAACAACACCGGTACAGCACATGGGCTTAAGCTTTCCCGCACATATCCTAATGCCAAAACCTCCTCCACTTGCCTTTGAAGTTCCTTCGTTTCCTCAGGGTTGCTTCTATATGCCGGTCGATTTGGAAGGTTCGCTCCAGGCACCAAGTCTATTTGATGTTCAATGCCCCTTATTGGTGGTAATCCTTTGGGCATTTCCTCCGGGAAAACTTCTTCAAATTCCTTCAACAAAGAAACAAAAATACTAGGCAAACATGGGTTAAGGTTAGCTTCAGAAAAATAAAACTCCCTAAACCTCACGAGAACTAGTGCTCTCTTGCATAAGCATGCTCCTTTCACATCTCATTTTTGCATAGAAATTCTTTTTCTTTTCACTCCTCACTTCACTCATGTTTTTCTCACAAGTGTTTTGACTCTCCATTGGGCCTTTATTTTCATTCTTTTCTCTCATGGCCTCTTTTCCCTCATTCTTTTTGTTAGTCTCACTTCCCATATCCTCATTTGTAGGTTTATTCATCTTCAATTGATCAAGGTACACCTCTTTTGGAGATAGAGGTGCTAGAGTGTGCTTCTTCCCCTTGTACTCAAAAGCATACCTATTCCTATGCCCATCATGAGCAACTCTCCTATCGAATTGCCACGGCCTACCCAACAAAATGTGCCCGGCTTGCATAGGTACTACATCACACACAACCTCATCAACATACTTTCCAATTTCGAAAGCAACCTTCACTTGTTTGGTTACTTTCACTTCCCCACTGTCATTCAACCATTGTTACCTATAGGGATTAGGATGCTTCTCACATTTCAAGCCCAATTTCTCTACCAAAGTAGTGCTAGCTACATTGGCACAACTTCCTCCATCCACTATCAAACTGCAAATTTTTCCACTCACCATACATCTAGTGTGAAAGATATTCTCCCTTTGCTCTAGACTCTCCTTCTTAACTTTAAGGTTTAAGGCTCGCCTAACAACTAGAGACTCTCCCCTCATATCATACTCTATGTTCTCCTCATCACTAGAATTATCCTCCAATGGTGGCACCTCGTTATCACTATCATTCTCTGACTCCGAAACAATTTCACTACCCTTCAACAACATAGTCTTGTTATTAGGACATTCAGAAGCAATATGTCCTAACCCTTGACATTTAAAACACTTTATCTCCCTATGTCTAGTAGTGGTAGTAGAAGAAGAAGAAGAATTAGGAGTACCTTTAGGTGTGCTGGCACTCTTATCCTTATTCTTGAAATTGAAGCTCTTCTTTTTGTCCTCAGGTTTCTCCCACTTTAAATTCCATTTAGAGTTGGAATTTGAGAAGCTTCGAGTAGTCCCTTTTCTTTTAAGTTGCTTTTCCATCTTGATTGCCATGTTCACCAAGTCTTCTATCTCTACATATGGATGTAGTTCCACAGTGTCGACAATCTCTCTATTGAGTCCACTTAAGAATCGAGCCATGGAAGCCTCTCGTTCCTCATCTATGTTGGCTCGGATTAGGAGCATCTCCATCTCCTTGTGGTACTCTTCTACCGTCCTTGTTCCTTGGGAGAGCCGCTGCAACTTTTGGTGTACCTCCCTGTAATAAGAAGATGGTACAAATCTTCTTCTCATCACCCTTTTCATCTCGCCCCAAGTTACAATTGGATCTTCACCATATCTCCTCCTAGTCTGCAATAATTGTTCCCACCAAACCAAAGCATAATCGGTAAACTCTACAGCGGCGAGTCTTACCTTCTTCTCATCCGAGTAGTTGTGGCAAACGAAAATTAGTTCAACCTTGCTTTCGCACTCCAAATATACTTCAGCGTCATGTCTCCCCTTGAATGGTGGTATTTGCATCTTTATGGAGCTTATGTTGTCGTCCCTCCTTTCTCTCGGCTCATGTCTCCTAGCCCTTGGTTCCTCCCTCCTTGGATATCTCCTCATTGAATGATTTGAGACTTCATCATCCTCGGAAACTGATAGTTCTATATCTCTAGTTCGCGAACCATCTCTCCTTGGGTTATTTGTGGTGGTCATAGAGACTTCATTTACCTTGTCATTTAATTCATCCATCTTCATGTTTAACCTCCGCAATTCTCCTGTGAAGGCCTTGTATAAGAGCTTCATGTCTGGTGTCATCTCTTTTTCGTGCTCTTCCTCAGAATGAGCAGCTTCTTTTCTTTCTCTTCTTAACATCTTAGTTTCTACAAGACAAGATTAGTAA